>VDFB02372448.1:0-50769 GCA_007258455.2 Sequoia sempervirens
TAGATAACTTAACAACCGGGTTATCACTGAAGCTTCCAAAGGAAAATCCCCCGCTTCAGCTAAAAGATTTTCATAAGGAACAATGGCTTTAACTTTGAGATTGCTTGTTATTAGGTGTTTCTAGATTCTTTCTATCTATCTCCAATTGCACTTTGACGTGCTGCTTCCCCACACTTCGCACCCATAAATCACAACCGGTGTGACAAGCAAACCAAAAAGGATTTTCTTGGTTTTTCAATCCCAAAGTTCAGCTTTTCTACACCTATGCTGAAGCAAGTAATAGGCTTTCCAACCTCCCTGTATCCTTTTCATTCTGCAAGTTTCCCAACTGAGCTTATAATGGAAGCCAATCCCAAGATATTTGTATTCTCTCACTATATCAAGTGGGCTTCCTTCAAAAAGAAAGGTATGTTGTTTAGCTTTTACATTCAATGAGTAAATCATGATTTTGGTTTTGGAGGTGTTCACTTGCATCCCAACTTCCTGAAAAAAGTGTTCTAGGGCTTTTAAATGTTCTCTTAACCCATGAGTTGTTTTTGAAATTAAGATAAGATCGTCAGCATATAGAAGTAATTTCACTACATAACCTGCCAATTGGATACCATCCCCACCATCCTTGTTTAACCAAGCTTCCAACTTATCAATGTATAGCCCAAAAAGCGTGGGAGATAAAGGGCAGCCCTGCTTAACTCCAATGTCACTGCCAAAACATTCTAACATACCTTCAGTTGTTTCGATTTTAGCACTAACCTTCTCATACAACCTGTGAACAGCTGCTCTATATGCATTTGGAATGCCTAATTCTTCCATCCTATACCATAATTTGTCCCTAGGCACCGTGTTGAAGGCCTTCTTAAAGTCTACAAAGCAACAATAAGCTTCCTCACCCTGAGTATCCCAAATTTTCTCAATCAAGTGCCTAAGGGTGATGCAGTGATCGATGGTAGAGTGCCTGGACCTAAAACCTGCATGTCCCTTTGCTCTTTTCCCCTCATTTTCTGCCCATTGGCTGATCCTACGTTCAATCATGCTCCCAAATAACTTTCCAAAGATAGAGTTGACCATAATTGTGCGGTAGTTAGATGGGTTATTGATATCACCACTTTTAAATAAAGGAATGACCACACTGGTAGTCCACTCCGTAAGAAAACCTTCCCGATTGACATTTTTGAAAAAAAAATTTAGTGAGGAGCAAGAGTTTCAATCCCCCATTTTAAAAATTCAGACTGTAGCCCATCTATGTCTTGTGTTTTGCCGCTTGCTAAGTTCTTTATTCCTTGTTTAATATCATCCACATTGAATAGTTTCATTGATGTGTTAATAACAGGAGGGTAGTCTTTCTCGTGGGCCCGCTCATAAAGAAGTCTAGCATACTCTAGCCATTGGACATCCATAATATTGTTTTCCACCTTTTTCTTTTGTTGCAGTTCCCTCCAAAAGCCTTTAGGATTATGTTTCCCAAGAGTGATTAGTTCCTTCCTTCTTTCGTTTACATACTCTATTTTTTTGGACTACACTAATTTTTCATATTTTTTCTTATAATATTTGTCCATACCTCTCTTCTTTAGCGATCTCTTGGCTACCTTACATTCTTCATCGTACCACAGATTTGTCGGAAAAGTGTTTGCTGTCCCCACCTTGGGATGAGACCTTTTGCATGCATTTAACACCTTGTGTATTATTGGGATCAGCAAATTGTTGTGAATTTGGACATCAACCTCTTTTGCTGCTTTAGACTCCCCATTATTTTTCAAATCATGGAAATGTTGCTTAAGAGCAGCATTGAATAATTCCCTATTTTCTTGATTTATGAGGATTTTACCCTTGGGAAGGGCTTTTTTTTGCGTGTGCATAAACTGTTTACTGTGTTGGCTGATTGGTGAAATGCGTAGTTTGACCCGAAGAGGTAAGTGGTCAGATTTCATCTCGATAGGGCAGTCCTCAATATCAAATTCTACCAGTCTAGAACTAAAACTCTGGGAGCAAACCACATAGTCCACCACACTTTGACCATTATAAGTTTTGCAAGTAATACCCCCTGACCTCGGCCAATCCCTCATACCATTGCATATAACCATGCCAAATAGACTACAAATCCCCAATAATTCTGTCCCAAATGCGTTGACAGTCCCATTACCATCTTGAGATGTTCTTTCCCAATGTAGACCGCCACCTTCCTCTAACCACAAAGGATTGTTCTCCCCTTTGGTTTCACTACTCAACTAAAGAGATTGGTTATTAGCTATCCTTGCATTAAAGTCACCCATTAAAACCACATCCCCAAGTGTGTTGAAAATAGAGATCTTTTTTTAGTGATGCATACGGGTCTTCATTATCTAAATTTTGTTTCTTATAAAACTTTGAATTTTTTGGAGCAAAGTAGCAAGCAACTAGACTAAAAGTTACCCCATTCTCTATTATTTGCAGCCATATGTACTATTTATTTGTCTTCTTTTACAAATTTAACAATTCCCTGCCACTTTTCATTTATTAGCACTGTAACCCCTCCATTGCCTTTGCCCGTTTCATTCCCTTCATTCCAAACTGAAACTTTCTTATACCCTTTGAAATCTAGTACTTTGCAGCCATCATGTTCATGTGTTTATGTAAGAATGATAATATACTTTCCTTCTGCTATGGGCCCCAATCCAGGTCCTCTTCTCCATGGATATCCTCTGCAATTCCAACTTACAACATGCAAATATTCCTGTGGGGGCCCTGATTCCTATTTCTTGTTTAAGAACCGATCACTAATTTGAGCTTTCTTGTTCTTCAACCAAGCCCACTTACCTTCATTTCTTGTTGTCTTCACTTTCTCCCATTCTTTCCTTTGTTCTTCTTGCTACTCAAAGGTCAAATCTTCATCTAGATAAATATGTGTGCCTCTAAGTAGCCCCCTGTTTTTTAGAATCCTATTTTTATCTTCAAAATTTCTCAAGATGACTCTTACATGTCTATCTTTTCATCCATCTACCTTTTTTCCAATTCTACCTTTTTTCCAATTCTACCTTTTTTCCAATTCTATTAGCTTGCTTGATGAAATTGATAGGTAAGGTGGCATCTAGTCTATATATGAATTGAAGGCACTGGCTATCCAGCCCCAAGAATGCACCAAGGGATAGATGCCATGCAATGCCTCCATCCATGCTATGGATATTGTGCCTCTCCGTAAACATCAAATCAACTGAATAGAACTGTAATTGGCAGCTATAACTTTTTTTATTTTCGAGCACAAATTATGTCCCTTCCTTCGTGTAAACACATTAAATCAATAATTGAATATATTAAAATAATCATTCTTAAAGGGTAAAAATATTTAAAATATCGCTAAGATTTGATAAAAGTTATAATTTTCATTTTAATGTATAAATATATGAATATTTTCATACAAATATATGAATATTTTAATATAAAAAATAGTAAATCTATGATATTGCTATCAGGATTCAATCGTGTAGTTTCGAGTCAAACTCATTGACCCATGTTTCATGAGTAGTGGTTTAACAAGAACCCATCTCTCATGATATCGAATGGTTAAGCGCGCTTGAGTTGGAGGCGATCTTGGGATGGGTGACCTCAGGAATGGACCGATTGCTTCACCTCTGTAGGCATCACTAGATGCAATGAGTGCTAAGTGGGGCGGTACCGATATCATGAGAGATGGGTTTTTGTTGAACCACTACTCATGAAACATGGGTCAATGAGTTTGACTCGAAACTACACGGTTGAATCCTGATAGCAATATCATAATTTGACACGCTGTGGAAAAATACCTCCTACTTATCAATATTAAATCTCTTAAATGTTGTTTATATTAAATTAATTTAAATATAAATTTTAAAATATCTTTAATATAAAATAGTGTTTAAATTTTGATAAAAATAAATTTTATTTATAATTTTTTAATTTGATTAAATAACTTCATAAACAATATTCAAATGTTTAAAATAAAAATTTAAATTTAAACTTTTCTAATATGAAAGAATATAAAACTTTTAAATAAATCACAATTGTAATTTTTATAAAATTTGATAGTTTTAATACAAATTAATGTTTAAATTTTGATAAAAATATAATTTTATTCATAAATTTTTAATTTGATTATTGATAAACAATGTTCAATTTTAAAATAAAATTTTAAATCTTTTGTATAAAATTTCTTGTAAATATTTAAATTTTAAAAAAATACAAAAGTATAATTTTATACAATAAAATATAAGTTTAATTTTTATAAAATTTTATATTTTAATGATTGAATGTATTTAATTTTATAAAATTTCATATTTTAATAATTGAATACATTCAAAATATTCAAAATATATTTTAAAATAGTACTTTTAAATATATTAAGATATATATATATATATGTATATTATATTAAAAAAATTACATAACGAATAATGCATGTTTTCAAATTGTATTCATTGTATTTTGAATACATTTTTTAATTAACATATTAATTATGTCAATATTGTTAAGAAACTAATATTTAATTTTAATAAAAACTCACCTTCTAATCATATTAGTAAATTGATTAAATTAAATATATGCATAACACTTTTTTTAATATTATGTAAATTAGTCAAATAAAATACACACAATATTTTGTTGATGTTATTTAGGTTAAATTCTTTAAATATTTAATATAAAATAAAATTGAAAATAAGAATATTAAAATATTAAAATCTTCTAAAAAAATTGTTTCTATTAATTTAATTTGAATATTAAAATGTTCATATCTTTAATATAAATTTTGATAAAAATATTTTCTAATTTCTAAATTTTTAATCTGAACAACAATAATTCAAGATATCTAATTTCTTACAAAAATAGTTAACTTCTTAAAATAAAATAAAAATTATATTTATGAGATTTTGGGAAAATCTTTAAATTTTAAAACTTTTAATATGAAAGAATATTAAATTTTGGATAAAATATTTTTTTAATTATAAATTAATAAATCAATTCATTTAAAAAAAATCATTTTACATGTGTGATATCAAAATGTTTAACCCTTTTCAAACAATTAAAATGCAATAGAGAAACATGGAAAAACACCTCAAGATTAGCCTAAGAGATTTGTAAATGCAAAGATGAAAGTGTAAAATGATGCTAAATAGATATACCTCCACTGGGTTGAAACTCTTTTCTGGTTTGGCCATGATTTTAGTTTGGTTGTATGCTCCTTGATGGCTCTTGATGTGGCTAAATGAAGGATTTGACTATGTGCTTAGATGAAAATGAAAATGGATGAAATTGATGGCTAAATGAGTGCACAAAATGGTAGCATTTAGTTGCAAAATGGCTAAGTGTTAGAAATGCCTTAGAGGAAGGGGTATTTATAGAGAAACTTGAATTCTCTAGAGAATTCAATGGTTGGGATTTATCCAACAAAGTCAAGATGAAGGGCTAAGGTGAGTTGAGAACTCACAAGCCCTCACATTTTGACATGTGGAATGTGAAGTGGACAAAGGTAGGATGATGTGTAGGTGATGTAGAAGGGAGGTGCAGTGTGGAGGAATAACAAAATTACGCTTCCAAGTACTGATGTGACTGCTTTCAATGATCACATGGGAAGGGAAAAGCTTTGGGGAGAATAAAAGTGAATTTTAAATTCACAATGAATTAGGAGAATCTAGTGGATAAAGACCAGGGTTCACAAAATGTGGGAATTTTTTTAAGCATGTGAGAACTGATGTGACAAGTCAAGATTAAGATGCATGGGAAAAGGGGATTCAGGAGGGAATAAAGTGAATTAGGAACTACATGGGAAGAAAAGGAGCCTAGGGGTAGGAATAAAGGAATTGGAACTTCCTTGGGGGGGATGGGAAGAGTTGACGAGGTACTAGTAGGTTTGACTAATCGGTAATTAGAGGATAATTAGGGGTTAATGAGGGATTAGAAACCAAGCAAAGTTGGAGGATGTGACACACATCTTTAATCAAAAGGATTAGGCATGTGCACATCATAATGAAAGATTAAAAAGAGAGATAGATTAGAGTTAAGATGAAAAGACATATTTAATTCATTTTAATGAAAAAGAGGGATTAAAAGGAGGAGTAAGGTATTTAATTTATAAATTCCCATCTTAGGGTTAAACAGAATCATCAAACGGATGACTAGGAAGAAATATGATGGAGGTGAAGATGAAGATTAGGGATAAGGATGCCCCCTCAAGAGGACATGCGGGTTCAAGAGAACATGGATGTGCTCTTGAAATGGATGAGATGATGAAATGGGAGATGAGGAAGAGGATGAAAAGGGATGGATATGAAATGATGAAAAGGCGACAGGAGGTTGGGAAACAAAAATGGATGCAGAGACGAAGATGATGTTGCCCCAGTCAAGGTACAAGCCAAAAGGGGTTGAGGATGGATGGAATGTTGTCAATGAGGATAGGGAAGGATACATCCCAATGAGTGGTATTGATGAGGGAAGGATACATCCCAAAACACCACTAAAGGATAGGGAAGAGTACCTCCCGATGATGATGATGAAAGTGTTGTTGACGAGGGAAGGATACATCCCAAACAACACCGAAGGGATATGGAAGAATAAAATGGGATGATGATGAGGATGATTGGATCTAGGCTTGTAACAAGACTGAGAACAATACCAAGGATATGATTAAATGATTTGAGCTAAATGGAATGGATGGGGATTGGATAGAGATGTGAGATAAGGATGAAGGATGAATGGATGGGGGGATACATGCAAGACGATAGAATGGAAAATGAAATGTAATCCTAATGCAATTTTCCATCTTCGGAGCACTGATTTTCGCTATAGCATAAGACACCAAGTGTCAGGGTATGTGGAACCAAGGCGTAATAGTGTCTAATGCATGAAATAAACACAACAGACAAGAAGGCTATCCCAACACCCCAAAGTCACAAAGACCTTGGTCGGGCCAGGTATTGAGATAACCACAAACACAAAAGGATGCCCCAGCGTAACACAAGACTTCGGGGATCTTGGTAGGTACTACATGGGACAACCAATAGAAAAGAAGGCTAAAGAAATAAACCAACAGATCCAAAGTCACAAAGACCTTGGTCGGGCCAGGTATTGAGATAACCACAAACACAAAAGGATGCCCCAGCGTAACACAAGACTTCGGGGATCTTGGTAGGTACTACATGGGACAACCAAGAAGACACAAAAAGAAATAAGATCAAAATATGCTATGTTGACCAATCAAAACACACCATAATATGATGGATCATGGTGGCCTTGACAAGTGATGATAGGGAGCTCAAATGATAAACAAAAGCCAAAAATATCAAAAGATCGCAATCAATTTCAAATATCTTTTGCCATAGGATCAAGGGGATGGATGGGATTGATGTGGTCTGTTAGGAAGGATGCATCATGTTGAGACCGATGATGGTTACTAGGCTAGAAAAGATCAATATGACACAGGGTATTCAAAAACGATTGGATCTCATGACACAAGTGGATCTCATTTGTTAAGAATCAGCTAGATAAGGGCATAGCTTGATGACATGACACAAGACATGAGACTAACATACCCTAAAGACCTAGGGGCAGGCTTGAGGGCTGATCAAAGATTAGCCTTTCTTACGGGAAAGCGCAGAGCCCTCGTAGTTTGATAAAAGGCTGATGACTGACCAAGATGAAGACTTCGATGGATGATAAAGATAGGATGGAGAAAAGGAGCAAAGTGGACAATGGCAATCGATGATAGACGATAAAAGAGAAGATGGGAAAAGAAGAAAGACTGATGCTAGATGATAGAGGAGCCCCGGGGGCGGATCAAGTGATCGACCTTGCCTACGTGAAAGTGCAGGGGCAACGTAGTTCGATAAGAGGCTGACGATGGACCATGATGGAGACTTCGATGGATGACAGGATGGAAAAAGAAGAAAGACCAATGATAGATGATAAAGGATCCCCAGGGGCGGATCAAATGATTGAACTTGCCTATGTGAAAACGCAAGGGCAATGTAGTTCGACAAAAGACCAAAGATAAATAATGGATAAAAGATGATGATAGGATGAGTGAAGGATGAGGATAGGATGAGTGGATAAAAAGATGACACCGATATGATGAGATAGGATAGACCGGTTGGATTGGATAGGATGATGATGATCACATAAAGCTCAGGGATGGGATAGTTATCCAAATCATTAAAATGACTTGGGAGGATGATATGATATGATAGATAGATGAGTGATGAAAAGTGATAGGGGATTGGAAAGATGTGTAAAAGAAGCAGAAGTGATTGTGATGAGATAAATGGCATTGGGTTGTATGGAGGGAGGCCTATAGCCAGATACCAATGGCAAGGGATTGTGAGATGGGATGAGGATAAAGATGAAAGAATGGATAGAGATATAGGGATGAAGGATGGGAGGGATTATTTGGATGGATAGGGATATAAGGATTGGGAGATGAAAGGGATGCTAGGATAGATGGATACGCAGATAAGGATGGGGAGATGGAAGGGATGCTGTGATAGATGGATAGGGATATAAGGATTGGGAGATGAAGGAATGCTAGGATAGATGGATACAAAGATAAGGATGGGGAGATGGAAGGGATGTTGTGATAGATGGATAGGGATATAAGGATTGGGAGATGAAAGGAATGCTAGGATAGATGGATACGAAGATAAGGATGGGGAGATGGAAGGGATGTTGTGATAGATGGATAGGGAGATGAAGGGATGTTATGATAGATGATGTCTCCAAGGACTATATCACAAAGGAAGCAGATGCCTCCACTCTAGATATGTCATATATAATGAGGCATGAGGGATGGAAGATGATTGGATGGGAAAAGGAGATAACTAGAGGAGGATAGGATGGGTGACCAAGAAATACAACAGAGCATGGATGAAGGGAATGTATACCAAGAGGTGGCTAAAGCATGTATAGATAGGTGCCCCTGTTTTGATCAAGATCACAAGAAGGATGGAGGGATGGGAGATAAATGGGATATGATGGTAGGATGTGGAAGATAGGTGGGATGGAGGGGATTATGGGTGCATAGCTGGAAGCATAGCAGGAAGCATAGCGAATGGAGGGAATGCATATCAGGAAGTTGCCCCCAAGTGCAGATGGGGATTTATGCATGACGCCTGTTTGCCAGGTTTTCATCATGGTACTTATCCAAGGTGCTTGTTTGCCAAATTTTCACCATTGGATGGATTATTTCTCTTTACTATTTTATTTTTTTGATTTTTCTAATTTTTTTTTTTTTTGGTATTTTTTTGACTTTTTTAGCACGCGGAAGGAAATGAATAAGGATAGGGAGGCGAATAAGTGGATTTAGAAGATATGCAATAAGGATATGGATGAATGACTCAAATATCAAGTTCTATATAAGGCATTAAGAGCCCATATTCAAACCGACTGTTGGATGTTGGTACAACCTTATAAATGGATTATGCAAGAGGATGAATTAGAGGGATTTGATGGGGGAGATATGTGGGTTAATGGGTGGGGTGTTGGAAAGTGTATGGATGGAATGATGGGGTGGATATGTGATGGGGAGATGTGTTCAAGACCAACATTGGCACATGTTGTGGTGGATGTGAAAAGATAAGAGGATGAATGGATGGAGAATGTGTGGATAATGGAGGAGATGGGGTGGTGAACTTTGGAACCTAAGGACCCAAAATAGACTTAGGAGATGAAAGGGGTGTATGACTAGCTTTTGGATTAGCAACTTTGGATGTTCTTATAGATTTTTCGTTTGATGGCATTGCATATTTTTTCTTTGGGATCCACATGGTTTTGATCTTTGCTTTGGTGGGCCTTTGAGGCCTACGGATTTGATTTAGATTTAGATTTTTCTTCTCTTCACCATGTCTTTTGGAGGGGACATGGGGAGCCTTAGATTCATGTGGATGTTTGGATTTATGCATTTTTTCTTTAACATCCAAAGTGTTTTTAGTAGCAATGGGATGGGTTTGAGGAGATGGATGATGTGGAGTGATGGAGGTAGGAGTATGGGGATTATGTGTAGATGGAGGATGTTTAGTTATGTGCCTTTGCTGATCCTGATTATGGGATATGTGCGAGGGATGTTTATGATGGATGAGATGGATAGGTGATGAATGGATGAAAGGATGGATAGGACGAGATGGAGGAGGTGATTTTAGGATATAGGGGCCCAAAATAGACGTAGGACCTAGAGGAAACATGGGCATGGTAGATGGAGGATTGGAGATGGTAGATGGAGGGATGTAAGGACCCAAAATGGATGGAGCAGATGAAGGAGGAATATGGACGGTTGTTTTGAGGTGATACGAGAGAGGAGGAGGGATGGCAGCATATGATTTGGTGGAGTGATGGAAAGAGCCTATATTTATTTTGGAAGAGGCTCGTTGAGGACGTCTAGAGGTTGTACCAACATCTTTAGAGTGAGTCTTGGGAAATAGTTCCAAGACCTTGCATGCAGATTTGTTCTTTGACTTGGATGGGATCCAAAATACCTTGCTCATGAAGGCCTAGACCTTTTCCTTGATAGTTCATTTTCTTGAGCATGCGATCCATGATAGGATTTGTGTTATTCTGAAAACATGATGCGAGTCCATTATTAGGTGGACGATGATGGGTGGTAAATACACTATGTTTTTCTTCTGCAAGGAGGCCACCATGGAAGAATGTGAGAGTACCAAGGGGATATGCAAGCGGTGTGGGGATAGCAGTTTTAGGCGATGATGGGTGATCATGAGAGGGAGATGATGGGATAACAACATTTGGATGGGTGGTATCGGGAGAGGGATCAGGGGATATGATAGGATCTAGATTTTTGGTAGTGGGATCATGCAATGGAGATGGAGATGGAGCGGTGGAAGCTTGAATGACAAGGGGATCGTGGGATGGAAGGGATGGGGGACTATGATCTTGAGGTGGATTGGATGGGATGGTAGGATCTTGATATGAAGAGGGGGATATGTTGGCATGCTTTGGATTAGGCTCTTGGCATGACTCATCGTGTGCGGGAGGCATGATAATGGAGTCTTGGTGGGGCTCCTCAAGTGGGGAAGATGGAGGGATGGAGGATTCAAAACATTCATGTGAATGGATTTGAGTGACACTAGGAGTGGAAGAAGTTGATTGGATTAGGGGGCCGTCGATGGGTTCGACGACTCTTGGAGAAGGAAGTGGGTGTTTAGAGGGCTCAATGGATTTAGAGGATGTGATGGTAGGAGATGGGGGCTCAGTGGATTCAGGGGGTGTGATGGTAGGAGATGGGGGCTCAGTGGATTCAGAGGGTGTGATGGTAGGAGATGGGGGCTCACTGGATTCAGAGGATGTGATGGTTTCATCATTGATAGGTGTTGGGTGGAGAAGGGTCTCGTCACTAATGACCATGGATGATGGGTTGGGATGGCATGATTCCATAACTTCAAGGTGTGGAGCAGGAGATGTCTTCTTTGCTATAAGTCCTTGGAGAACTTCTTGAGTGAGGAACTTGCATACTCTAGGTTTGGATGGGGAGGTAGGAGTGGATGAAGGATTATGGATTGGTGGGGGATTAGGACTAGGGATTGGTGGACTAGGATTAGATGTGGGAATAGGATTGGGAATAGATGGGGGATTAAGATTAAATGAAGGGTTAAGATAGGGATATTGGAATGGTGAATTAGGACACGAGGATATGGGTGATGGATTGTAGTGAGGGTATTGGGATGGTGAATTAGGATGGGAAGATTGAGATGTGGATGTTAGATTAGGATAGGTTGGTGTGAATGTTGGATTAGGATAGGAAGGTGTGAATGTATGATTAGGGTGAGCAGATTGGTATGGAAGATTAGGGTAGTGGGTATATGCCGGTGAAGGATTGAGATAGGATGATGTGGACGGGGGATTAAGATAGGGGTATTGTGATGGCAGACTAGGATAAGAGGATGATGTAGATGAAGGATATGATGGATATCCCTTGTAAAAGGTAGCATAAGCAACATGATTAGGCATGGATGAAGACATAATGGGATAACTAGAAGGGGTGATTGGATTGTAGAAAGTGGGTGGAGAAAGCTTACTAGTGACGATAACATCAAGGGGATCTATATCATATTCTTTTTGATCGACAAGACTTTCGTTATCGTTGTCGACGCAATTAGGGTTTCTCTTGACCACTATTGATGGAGGATAAGGACTCATGATGGTGAAAGGATAAAGAGGATGGATAAAAGATTTTGGATGGGAACAGATTAAAGCTCAAATCAGGATTTAGGTCAAGCTCAGATCAGGATTGGACTAAAGCTCATATTAGGATGATTGGATGATGTGATGGGATTGATTCTGACGACCAACACCAAATCTGCTTCAAGATAGAAGTAGATTGATTGGGTCGAAGGTGATGTGGTTGGATTGGATTGGATTAGATTGGATAAGGTTAATTGATGATTGATAAGATCAATTGATGGGTCAGATAGGATGATGAGAGGGATTGAAAAACCCCGTTCGAAGATTATCCTAGGTGACTTAGGATGCTGATTGATCGGATTAAAGGATAAATGGATGATTGTAGCACCAAATCCACCTTGAGATTGAAGATGAATTGATTGGGCCAACAATGATGATTAACTTAGGACGAATGACAATCCTAAGCAAATGTTGATGAGGACGATCATATCAGACACTTAGGTCAATTTGAATAATAACTCGAGATGAAGTTTAGGGGATCTGGATGGGGAAAACGATGACTTGATTGGAGAAATGGATGATGAATACTCAAGATGAGTAAATGATTGATTGGAACAAATGAATGACTACTCGAAACGAGTAAATGATTGCTAAGAACAAATGAATGACTCTTGGAACGAGAAGACGAAAGCTCAAAATGAATGATAGATTACTCAGAACAAGTAGATGATTGATCGAGATTGTTGAACGAGAGTTCAAAATGATTGAATGTTTACTCGGAACGAGGAAACGGATGATTGGAATGACTGAATGAAAGTTTGAAATGATAGGAGGTGTGAAACGAATGAACGTTTACTCGGAACGAGTAAACGGATGATTGGAATGATAGAACAAGAGTTTGAAATGATGAAAGGAGGTGTGAAATGGATGAATGTTTACTCAAAACGAGTAAACGAATGATTGAAATGATAGAACGAGAGTTCAAAATGATGAAATGAGGTGTGAAATGGATGAAGGTTTACTCAGAACGAGTAAACGGATGATCAAAATCGCCAAACCAGAGTTTGAGATGATAGATTAAGGTTTGGAATATATGAGTGTTTACTCGAAACGGGGAAACAAATGATTGAAAAGGGAGAACAATTGTTCAGAATGGGTGAATGAAAGGTTGAAATGACTAAACCTCAGATTAGGGTTTTGGTTAAGCTCAGATTGGGATTAGATTAAAGCTCAGATTAGGATTGGGTTGAAGATTAGAATGATTGGAGGATGTGATGGGATTGATTTTACACCAAATTTTTGGGTTTAAAGAATGTAAGGTGCTGACAATCAAATTTTGCCATTTTAGGAAACCTCACAAACGTACTTTTGAGAGTTCAATTTTTTTCCAAAAAATACCCAAAACCAAGATAGGATGAATTGCCAACTAACATCCCAAATTGGAGACACGCATTCTGAGTTATTGACAAAAATGATTTTTTAAAATGCTAGAAAAAAACACTAAATTGCGATTTTGAGGGTCAAGATGAAAGTTTGAGGCCTCAAAAATGTGGAAAAACGGGGTTCGAGGGACTTGCAATCAATCGGGGATCCACATGCCATCTCATAATGCAACCACCCGTAAAATTTTAGCTCAAACGGACACCCGAGTCAAAAGTTATGCCTCCGGAAGTTTCGACACAAAAATCAAAATTCTCAAAATAAAGTCTAGGTGATTGGGATGGATGATTTGATGCTGGATATGGACTTTAATGATGTTCTAAGTGGCACTTATGTGATTTTGGTGATGAAATGATGACTTTCATAAAAGTGTTGACGATGGGAAAATGGGTGCTCGGAACGGATGAGTGACTCTCAGAATAAGGGGAGGGAGATTCGAAATAGATGAACGAGTGCTAAGAACAAGTTAACGAGTGCTCGGAATTAGGATTGGATTGAAAGATATGATGGGATTGGTTTCACCAGTCGTATTTCAGGAACTAGATATGTTTGTTTGCCAAATTTTTGCAGAGGGGTGACTATGCCTTCATAGAGAGGCAACTGTGCCCTCTCAGAGGGGCAAATTCGCCCTTTTCAGGATTTTTGGGGTGACTATGCCCTCTTTCAGGGATTCTGGGGTGACTATGCCATCTCAGAGGGGCAGATTCGCCCTTTCCATGGTTTTTGGGGTGACTATGCCCTCTTTCAGGGATTCTGGGGCGACTATGCCCTCTCAGAGGGGCAAATTCGCCCTTTTCAGGGTTTTGGGGAACCTATGCCCTCTCAAAAGGGAAAATTCACCCTTTTTCAGGGTAGATTCGCCCCACTATGGGGAAAATTCGCCCCACTGCTTTTTGGACTCTTTAAGTGGGTAAACGGGCTATAAAAGACAGGCAATTAGGATGGGGTGTTAGATGATCGGATTGAGGAAATAGATGATTGGATTGGGAAAATGAATGATACGAGTGGATGAACAAGCACTCGAAATTGGTAAATGATTGTTTGGAATGGATGAACGATTCTTAGAATGAGGAGATGGATGCTTGGAATGGATGAAAGATTACTCGAAACGAGTGAGCGGAAGATTTGAAAGGGATGAAAGACTACTTGGTTAGATGAAGGTTTGGAATGGTAAAAATGGGGGTTTAAAATGATCAAATGGAGGTTTTCGGAGGTTTAGAATGACAAAACGAAGGCTTGGGATGATGATACAAAGGTTTGGAATGATTAGACGATGATTTAGAGGCTAAACGGATCCAAACGGGGCAATTTTGGCTGTTTAGGAGGGAAAATTCGCCCCTCTGCAGTAAATCAGAGGGCGCAATCACCCTTTTGTGATAAATCAGGGGGCGTAGTCGCCCTTCTATGGAAAATCAGGGGTGCAATCGCCCTTCTGTGGAAAAACAGCGGCATAGTCGCCCTTCTACGATAAATCAAAGACTTGGTTTGATAAAAATGACTATGGCAAGGACTTTAAAATGACAATAATAAGGCCAATTTGTCAAAAAAATTACTGGTTTCTCACAAGAAAATACTTTCAAGCAAATACAATCCTATGATTAGTGTTAAGGGTATGGTCAAAGAGGTCTTAATCTATGATGTACAAGGTGTCTACGGAGTCCTCGATATACTCTCGATATGTGAGGCACAACCGTGAACACCAACCCGTCACAAGCATGAGTCAGGAACCCCAACAAGATACTGAAGGGTTCGGACCAACTCTTCACG
The DNA here is from genome assembly GCA_007258455.2 of Sequoia sempervirens. NCBI lineage: Eukaryota > Viridiplantae > Streptophyta > Pinopsida > Cupressales > Cupressaceae > Sequoia > Sequoia sempervirens. Next base: position 15,334 of record VDFB02372448.1, read on the forward strand.
TCTATCTAGGTATCACCCTAGCTTCGACACTGCCAATTACGACACGACTGGATTGGGGTACAACTTTCGCTCTCCCCCCTTTGTATACCCCACCAGTACGCATGGTTGGAATCGTCCCTTTGGGTGATGAAATCCCCAAGCAGGTCCCACTAGAAAGAAAGCACTAATCATTTCCAACTACTCCCTAGGCTCACACGAAGTGCAAGGGGAAAGTGAAAACAAACTAATGCCCCCTTTGGGTAACACAAAAAGATAAACACAGTAAGCAATGAATATTACTTCCCCTAATTAAACTATATTCTCATATTAATGAAAACAACAAGGATAGCTTTAAAAAAAAACTGAGCAAATGGATAGCCCTGCAAGCAAATGTTAGTTGTTTTATCCTGCTTTCTTCATCAATTTCATGAGAATATGCTACAAAAAGTTAGCAAAAACACTAATATCCTTGCAAGAAATAGTGTTAGGGGGTTAATACCTGAAAACAACAAAAAACGAAGCTAAAATGATAGTTTTACCTTCCAAAATGTGTTGCTTTGCAGTGACAACATGGCCCAATTACACTTTTACAGTGAACAAGAGGGCGCAATTGCACTTCTGCAGTGAACAGGAGGGCGCAATTGCACTTCTGTAGTGAACAGGAGGGCGCAATTGCACTTCTGCAGTGAACAGGAGGGAGGGCACAATTGCACTTCTGCAGTGAACAGGAGGGCGCAATTGCACTTCTGTAGTGAATAGGAGGGCACAATTGCACTTCTGCAAAAAAGTGTTAGTACAAAAAATTTAACCAAGGGGTGTAGTCGCCCTTCTGCAGAAAATGAGAGGGCACAGTCGCCCTTCTGCAGAAAATGAGAGGGCACAGTCGCCCTTCTACAGAAAATTAGAGGGCGCAGTTGCCCTTCTGTAGAAAATCAGGGGCGCAGTCGCCCTTTTGCGGTCACCAGGAGGGCGTAGTCACCCTTTTGCGACGTATTCCTACAAACAACTCAACAACAACAAACATGAAATTGAGGGACCCGCTTGCGGGTCCCACCAGGCATGCCAGAAATGTGATATCAAAATGTTTAACCCTTTTCAAGCAATTAAAATGCAATGGAGAAACATGAAGAAACACCTCAAGATTAGCCTAAGAGATTTGTAAATGCAAAGAGGAAAGTGTAAAATGATGCTAAATAGATATACCTCCCTTTTGTAGCTGAAAATCCTTGGTTGGCCCTTGATTTTAATTTGATTTGTATGCTCCTTGATGGCTCTTGATATGGATAAATGCAAGGCTTAACTATGTGTTTGGATGCAAATGAAAATGGATGAGATTGATGGCTAAATGAGTGCACAAAATGGCAGCATTTAGTTGCAAATGGCTTAGTCCCTTAATGCCTTAGAGGAGGGGGTATTTATAGAAGAATTTGAATTCTCTAGAGAATTTAATGGTTGGGATTTATCCAACAAGGCCAAGATGAAGGGCTAAGGTGAGTTGAGGACTCACAAGCCCTCACATCTTGACATGTGGATTGTGAAATGGCTAAGGGTGAGATGATGTGTAGGTGATGTGGAAGGGAGGTACATGATGTGGAGGAATGACAAGTACCTTCCAAGTACTTTGATGTGAGTTTTCAATGATCACATGGGGAAGGGGAAAGTTTTGGGAGAATAAAAGTGAATTTTAAATTCACAATGATTGGAAGAATCTAGTGGATAAGACAAGGTTCCCAAAAGGTGGGAATTTGTCACATGTGACTTGATGTGACAAGTCAAAGATTCTAGAAGATGCATGGGAAAAGGGGATTCTAGGAGGAATAAAAGTGAATTAAAAATTCACATGGGAAGAAAGGAGCCTAGGGTGAATAAAAAGGAATTAAAAATTCCTTGGGGCATGGGAAGAGTTGACCAAGGTACTTATTAGGTTTGACTAATCAGTAATTAGAGGATAATTAGGGGTTAATGAGGATTAGAAGCCAACTTGCAAAAGTTGGAGGATGTGACACATCCTAATCAAGGATTAGGCATGTGCACATCCTCAATGAAAAGATTAAGAGATGGATTATGATTAGATGAAAAAGACATGTGAGAAATTAAATAAATGTAATATTTATTTAATTATTTGATGAAAAGAGGATTAAGGAGAGTAAGGTATTTAATTATTAATTAAATACCTTAGGGATTTGGCAGAATTAAAGATATTAATTAAATAATAATAATATTACTTAATTCACTCAGATAAGATGATGTTTAGATGAAAAGTGATAAATTTGGATAAATTAAGTGTCTAAATTTGGATGTCTACAACATGTATGACGATATTTAAGATATATTAGATATAGAAAAATTACATAATAAATAGTTCATTCTCTCTAAATTATATCTATTTTAAATATTTTTTAAATGTATTTTAATTATCTTAATATTTTTTTAAATTAATATTTCATTTAATTTAATTTTTTTTATATATATAAATTATAATTTATTTTAATGTTAAAACATTCCAAATATTTAATAAGATTGAATATATTTATGTTCTCATTATAAATTAGAGTATTCTTCTACAAAATTTTACTTTACATAATTAAATTAAAATATTTTAAATGTCAAAATGACCTAACTAGTATAGACATGTTAATTACATCTATCTAAAATGTTATCAATATTCAATTATTATATTTATTAAAATGTTTAATTTATTTTTCTTTGAAGAGCTTTATTGTATTATGTTTACAGTATACCCCTTGTTACAATCATATTTACACTACACATAATATATAGATAAATAAAACCAAAGCTACAATAAGTGATATGAGGAGTCACGGTTTCCCCTATGTGGCTCTTACAACATGGTAGTGCATGTGAACACACATGATAGGATAAAAAATGCATTTTGATACCTCTAGTATAGTAAAGGTAGATCTAGGAGCATAATCAAGCATGTAGGAACAAGATGATATGGATAAATCCAAATTTCATTTGATGTAAAATGCTAACTCATTATAAGGACATCACAATGGAGAAAATTAGACGTCCCCAATTTAAAAGGGTGTCTCTAGAATCATGATAGGACAACACGAATGAACACTGAATATGGGGGAAGAATGATGTCTCGCAATATAATGGGATGACATGGAATTGGAGACACTATATGATTACATAAGTTATAAAAACTAAGCATGAGCACATAATAGTAATTTAGGAATGAAGTAAATTGATAAGGCTCATAACCAAAATATAGTGATATAGAACAAACATATGATCTAAGCATTGTACAAGGTCATAGGAATAAGCATCAAGTAATCAAAGTAGAATATAAGTATTACAAGGGATGGGATCATGAGTATATAGACATAAAAGTATAAAACTATCATGATAAAATTGGCTCTAGGAAAATTCACCACCAGCAATTCACCAAAAAATTCATTGCCAACAATTCACCAAGGGAAAATTCACCACCATGAAAAAATCACCTTTTTGTAAAATTCACCACCATCAATTCACCGCTTTTCCCCAACGGTGAATTGTTGGTGGTGAATTTGCCATGACGATGAATTTTCTCACGGTGAATTGTTGGCAGTGAATTTTTTGTCGATGAATTTTCCATTGGTGAATTGTTGACAGTGCTGATAAAATTAAGCATGGATGCATAACAATTCAAACAGAAGGAAACAAAAGAAATAGAAAATATGTGACAAAGATGAAAAAATAAGGATAAGATGAGAAAGGGCAATAAAGACAATGTAACACTTAGAAAAGAGTAAAGTAAAAAGAAAAGTGTTGTGTACATTCCATTTAATCAACCTGAAAAACTTAAAGAAAAGTCTTTAGTATAGGAGTAACGTCATTAGAAACTAAGTTTTTATCAAAATTAAATATTAGTTTCTTAAGAATATTAACATAATTAATATATTAACAAGAAAAAATATTCAAAATATAATGAATACAATTTGAAGAAAATAAACTATTTAGTATGTAATTTTTTGTATATAATATATTTTTTATCATAATATATTTAAAATGATTATTTTAAAATTTATTTAGAAAATTTTGAATGTATTCAATTATTGAAATATGAATTTTTATAAAAATTAAACTTGTGTTTAATTTGAAAGTTTTATATTCTTTCATATTAGAAAAGTTTAAATTTAAATTTTTATTTTAAACATTTGAATATTGTTTATCAAGTTATTTAATCAAATTAAAAAATTATAAATAAAATTTATTTTTATCAAAATTTAAACACTATTTTATATTAGAGATATTTAAAAATTTAGATTTAAATTAATTTAATATAAACAACATTTAAGAGATTTAATATTTTTTATATTAAAATATTCATATATTTATACATTAAAATAAGATTTTTAACTTTTATCAAATTTTAACAATATTTTAAATATTTGTACACTTTAAGAATGATTATTTTAATATATTCAATTATTGATTTACTGTGTTTACACAGAAGTAGGGACTTTGTGCTCGAAAATCAAAAAAGTCACGGAGTTACGGGTTCTGCTCGATTGATTTGATGTTTGCATGACACTGGGAGGCATAGTATCCGTAGCATGGATGAAAGTATGGCATGGCATCCATCCCCAATGCATTCCTGGGGTTGGATAGCCAATGCCTTAATTGAAAGGGAGTGAACCTTGTAGACTCTTATAGGTTGTTTTGTATGCCCATAGTACAATTGAAATCTCGACATCCTGATATGTTTTGTTTCTATTGCACATTTTTGTTAATCTAGTCCCTATAATTTTGTTAAGTGCATCACTTGTACAATTAGCTTATGGGTGGTATGGAGTACTCTATTATGGGTGATCATAAAACTACATAGGAACACCACAATCACCTTATTTGCAAAATGCTCACCTTGATCACTTGTGATACTTAAAGGAAACACAAATTTTGTTATTATATTTTCATATAGGAACCTTGTGATAGTTCTAGTTGTGCAATCTTTACTCAGCTCCGCTTCTACCCATTTTATCAAGTATTCCACACTATTGATTATGAATCTCACTTTTGTATGTTTTGCAAGAGGGTCAATTGGCCCAATGAAGTTTGCAACCCATTTTTCAAATGGTATTTGTGTTGGGACTAGTCGTAAGGGCATCACATATCGTGTGGTAGGTATGCCCACCCTTTGGCATATACCACATTGTTAGGAATACTTTTTTGTATCTTTGAGGAGCATTGGCCACCATAATCCAACTAATTTGACCTTCTTTGCAATAACTTGATCTGTATAGGATCTAGACTAGATTGCAGTATTTAAATGCTTAACTTTTACAATGCTTTTACAATGATTATTTCAAGTTAATTAAAATGAAATTAACTTAAGGAAATAACATAAAGAACGTAATCAAGGTGATTATAACAGAATGAAAAGAAATGAGAGACAGAAAGAGAGAGAAGAAGAGAAGTGCAAACAGTTGATAACGGAGTTCGTCACAGAATGTGACTACGTCTCCGGGTCCACTCCAATAGAGAGACCGATCCGATTAACTCCAAAATCTATTACAATGCACCACAATCATTCTCCAAGCACTCCGGCAGCATAACAACGCTCTGATATGCAAGAATGATCTGAAAGAATTCTCCAACAAGACCTCTCTTTTGACGCCTCAGCATTAGGACTTCATCACCTGAAAAAAAACTTATTCCAATCCTCACCTCAAGCCCCCTTTTTATACAAATAATTTTCTCAAATTGGCCTTTAACCAATTGATTTGAGAATATTTCCCAAATCCCCCTAAAAACAACTAAATCTCCCAAAATTTTACATTTGGATTTTAATAATCTCCCTTATCTCTCCAAAATACATATAAATCTTTTAAGAATCTCCCATATAAACAACTTAATCTCCTTTAATTATGCCAAGCCCTTCTTATTATTCAATTCGGGCTGATATTGTTTTGGGGGTCTGATTTGATCCTTTGAAAAAGGATTATAGTTGTTTGTTTATTTTAATTTAGGAGTTTGTTTTTAAAAAATAAGGCATTCGGGTTTGTATCCATATCAAAATCAACCCATGCCTAATATATACTAAACCCGTTGAGTGGCTCAGCGGTGTGCATGCATTTTGTTCAGCGGCCGGTTCGGGGTTCAAAACCCGCCGGCCGTTGTTTGTTTTAAAAAAACAAGCCACAAAATCTTAAACAAAAACAACCGCTGCCAAATATAGAATAGAGAAAGTTGCGCGGCCGAGTGGTGGAGGCATAGACTTCTTGTGAGAAGGTTAGGGGATCGAATCCCCTTAACCATATTTTACCGCACATTCCCAACAACTGCCGACCGGAGGATTAGCAGGCCACGTGGCGTTCTGACGAGGTGCCACGTGGCGAACACCGATTCGCCCAATCTTGACGACGTGGACAGTGACTCACCAAAGACGTGGAGGATGCTAATTCTCTGAAAACGCTGATGTGTAACTGACGTGTCCACTGACTATGTGCCAACTGGGATCCGACGTGGAGGCCAACTCGGAAGACATAGACTGCCACGTGTCCGGCATTGACTTGCCGTCGACGACACGTCATCGCCAACTGTCTGCCACCTGTCGCTGACTGTACCGCCACTTGGATGCCACGTCAACACTGTACGGTCTGCCAAATGTCCGCTGACTCGGAGTACGGTGCCACGCAGAATGCTGACTGTATGTACGGACCGCCACGTGTCACTCTGTCATTGGACCGTACCATGATGACGTCATCTTACGGATGACACGTGTCAACCGCGGATTGGTCCACTTTGATCTGCACAGATGCTGACGTCATCATGTACGGATGCTGACGTTATCATGTACCTTTAAGTCCACCAAGTCAACCTGCAACTTTGACCGCTGATAACTCTCGCGTCCGATGTCGGATTTTGACGAAACGAACACCGTCGGAATCCTCTCGACGAGCTCTTCGCGATGACGCTAGTTTCATTGATTTTTGACGATGCCATTTTTTTCGCCTTCTGGATGCCCCTGATCCCAGTTTGACCAAAGGTTTGACTGGCCATAACTCGTGCAAACGGACTCATTTTCACTCCGTTCGAGTTGCGTTGGAATCAGGACGCCGAGCTCTTCCTGATGGTGCTGATTCTAGAGAAAATTGAGACACTTCAATTTCCACTGAAAAATGTCCACCGGATCATAACTTCTCTAAGATTATGTCCACCTAAAATTATTTCATGGGTTTCGCTAAGTATTTCTTCTCTCTCTTGTTCAAAGACCACTCTTCTCATGATATCATGTCTCTCCCAATTATGTGTAATTATCCCTCAATCAATGTATATGGTAAGAACTTCCACAAAAATATTTGTTTGTCTTACGGTGAGCTATTTGGTGAGAATTATCTTATGTATAGTAAGCTCACAACATCATGAAGTTATTTGGGTACCATGATAACCCTAAACAGATTTGTGCAAAGCAAATCTTCTTCCAAGTTGTTTGGTTCTTCTCCTACTTCTATCCTAAATAAGCAATTTAGGCCTTGATTGTTCTTTCCTAGTTTGATCATGATATTTAAAGTCAAATTCTTGAAACAATAACAACCATTTGTAGATTCTTCCTTATGCCATTAGTATATTCAATAGATATTTTAGTTGTTTGTGGTTTGTATAAGATAAGCCCATAATAGTGAGTCCCAAAATTGGGACATTAGATTTTTCATTTCAAATGGAAGTGAAAAGTAGGAAACACCTTCCTTCAAAGGTAAGTCAAAAATCACCTTCATTTGAAATTCATTTTTTATTTTTTTGTGAAAATGGCATACCTTCATTTGAAGGTCCTTGAATTCCTTCAAATGAAAGTGCCTTCACTCAAAGGTCCTTCAAACAAAGGTACCTTCAATTGAAGGGTTGTAAATACCCATTTAGTAAATACAAATATGAGTGTGTTATAACACAGTCACATTATAATGTGCAAGTATTATAATACACTTGCATTATAACATTCTATTGTTATAATGTACTCACGTTTGTGACATGTTCAAGAAAAAATGAATTCTAGGAGAGATAGATAAGAATATTTAGAAAGGAAGAGTGAGATATAGAGATATAAAGAGATGGAGAGAGAAAGAGATAGAGGGATACATCTCTCTCTCTCACCTCTCTTTTCCTATCTCTCTAGTCTCTTTATCTCTCTCCCTCTCCCTCTCTACTTATCTCTCTCTCTTTCTCTACATATCTCTCTTCCTTTCTCTACCTCCATCTATCTATCTATCTCCCCCCCTCTATCTCTCTCCCTCTCTCCCTATCTATCTCTACCTCTCTTTATCACTCTATCTCACCCTCTATATCTCTCTCTATCTCTCCCTCTCCCTCTTCCTTTATATATATATATATATATCTTCATATCTATCTCTCTCTATCTATCCTCTTTGTATTCTTACTTACCTACTTTTATATATATTTTTCTCTCCCTCTACCTCAACAGATATCTCTTTATCTATTTCTCTCCCTCTATCTTCAACTCTACCTCTCTTATCTCCATTTTTACCCCCCCCCTCTCTCTCTCTCCCCCGATTGGAATACTCAACGAAAGTATAAACATGGGCATGTTATAAAACACTCATGTTTGTTGGAATTCTAAAAAATGATAAAAAGGAAAACGATAGAAAGGCATGTGGATCTCATGATTCTGGACCCACATGTTTTGTTTGATGCTACAATTTGCGATTTACATAACGCAGAAGCACACTTCTCATGGTGTTAAAATAGAAACCATTGCTTAACAATTCCAACACCTTTTCTTATTTTGTCAACATATAAGAAAAAATTACAATTTTTTAGAATGAATTTGATAATATGAACTAATATTTTCATGTTTTGAAGATTTGGAATGATAATTACTATGTTTTTTGTTTGAATTTGATAACATACAATCATTATTTTCATATTTTTTATTAATTATATTAGATTGATATAGAATTGAACATCATACCAAAGAAGGTGAGAAACTTAAATTTTGGAGCGTGAAGCCAGAAAAGAACTAGACAACATTATACAATTAAAAAATTGAAACCTGGAGTTCAAGGTATGTCATCTTTACCTTTTTCCCTTTTGGTCATGCCCTGTTCTCATCATAGTTCATGTGCTACACGTCCTAGTGCTAATTCACTTCATTGCAACCCAATTGTTAACCCTTCCATGGTTCATATCCCTTCTCTTTCTAATAATTTTCATGTTTTTACTTATGTATTTAATTCTTATGATTTTTTTTATAATTACACTCACTTAGCCAAGATAATATCAATCAACACCATAAAATTATATCCCAACTATAAGCTTTGAAGTATGATACCAACCCTACAAGTGGACCTAGATCCTTAAATTGTCATTGATGCACTGGGCAATAATTTGATTACACACTCACCTATGTTATTATCCATCATCCTAAAATCCTATGAGGAGACTTAGTGAGTTATTGGTGGAATTTAAGGTATAATAAATGAAGTGATAAGAACCCTAGATCTTTGTGAAGTGCTAGCTTATTGAGTGTGCCTAAAGAGTCTACATTATTTAATCAAAATTTGTGTTCCATTTCTCTTCTTTATGAATTTATATAAACATAAAATCAATCATTATAAGCATATAAATGATAGGATATGCATGGAAGTATAACATTATCAAACTATAAAAAAATAAGTGACATGAAGGGAGAACCCATAAATGGATATACATAACACAACATATGAGATATAAAATAAGATAAAGACATAATTTATAGAAGGTGAAATAAGAATGAAAGAACAAGGAGAGTCGCAACAAATAAGGCATAGTTTCAAATGGTTAAGGTAAAACTATATATCAAAATTCAATATATGATGAAGGATGAGAAAATTTTAAATAAGGCCAATTTAAAAATTCCAAAGTCAAAACACAAAAAACAAGCTATGCTTTTGGTAAAATGATTAGAGATCCTATCAACCACTCCGGACATATTTTTGTACAATCCTAAATCCATAGTAGAATACAAAAATAAAAAATACACAAAAAAAAATGACATGAACTAATCAACACATGTTCATATTCATTTGTGTCAAAATTCACCACCAAAGATTTGTTTGCATCATCCACATTATAACAAGGATCAATGAAAGTACACAAAATAGATGTGAAAGATAAAGCTCAATATAAATATAGATCTATAACTGAATAAACATTAGTGGCTTAAAGTATCAACCACAAATGTGGGAAAAATATTCCTCCAATAAATCATCCTCCTCCCAATCATGATATGTAATATCCTCTTACATATCCTCCAATAAAAAAACTCATAATTGAGTAATATAATGCTCTTGACAAATGTTTTACATATATCTTTTAAAACTCATTACTCTTGATTTATTGAAGGTGATTCTATGTGTAAAATTTGAATTTACTTAATATTAGAATCTTTCTTTTTTACCTAAGAAACTAAAGAAGCTTTGAAAATAAAGCAAAGTTTAACTTGACATTCATAATTTCTCTTTTATTTTTAGTATTTATTGGCACATGTGATAGTTTATTCATAATGACATTTTAAAGGTATACGAATATCCAATTCATTACATACAATAATAGTAGAATGGAAACTTGATGTTCCCTAGGTTTTTTGTCTTCATAATTTCTATAGAAGGAAGGTGTAAACACAAATTTTGATTAAATAATGTTGACTCTTTAGGTATTGTGAATTACTAATTATTTTCTTCATTTTGATGCCATTGCTCTTCTTTTTGGCAGTGGATTCTTAGTGCAATTAATAAAAAATTATAAATTTATATTGCTTCTCTATTCTTTGTCAATCTACAAATTGATATAAATGTATTTGTGGATATTATTGGGTTGTTTTCATTGTACATTACATTTTTGTTTGGTTATGGTTTGATGCTTTATCATACCATGACTCAACTAATCTCCATGTCTTATTCATGATTGACATAGAATTCATCATCATGTCAAGGAAATAATCAAAGACTCAAAACATCAAAGGAGAATGAAGTTGAGAATGCAAATAAAAGGAAACAAATGAGGCTACTTCATGAAAGTAAGAAATTGAACACCATAGAAGAATGTATATCATTTTTTTCCAATTGAAAATGAGCATGAAGCATCCAATCAATGCATGAAATTACGAGAAACAAAGGAAACAAATGTAAAATCTTTATGCAATGAGGAAATTGTATCCCAAAGTTCAAGGTGCATCATCTTTCCCATTACAAGGTGATATTGAACAAATTCCTTAATCATTAATTGAACATCTTCTAAATCCACGAGCAGAGTTGGGTCAAAGAGTGCCCTAGTTAGCTCAAACACCCTCTCCTTTATAATATGAAGATCTAACAAAGAAGTGACGAAGCGAGAGGTAATATCAGTGTTAACCTTTTGCATTCCCGTGAGTGATATTACCTTTTGTCACCCCATTTTTTTCTTGCTTGCTTAGGTAGAGGTTGTTCCTTCTAATCATTCTTTGGATTTACCTTTATATTCTCACTAGTGGTATTATTTTTGGCATATTTAAGCAACTATCATATGGACCAAATGATCTATCTATAGACATGAGCAGAATAGGAAAGAAGGAAATTTGGTGAAGAAGCAAACACTATCTCAATGATAGCAGTGCAATTAATTTGAGGTAAATTGAAAAATAATCCAATATGCATATTGAACAAAAGAAAGCTATGGGAACTACCCCTAAATTTGGTAGAACTTACCTTACTATATATATATATATATATATATATATATATATATATATATATATATATATATATATATATATATATATATATATATATATATAGAGAGAGAGAGAGAGAGAGAGAGAAATTACGCTTTTCAGAAAGCTTACTATAAGGGCTATGATCTTGCAAACTTTCATGTCATAGTGACTTTTTTGATAGTCTAATCTTTGCTTCAAAGCATAAATATCTTTTAAAAACTAAATGAATATGAGAAATATAGGCAACGTAAAGACCTTGGAATAAAAATCCTTCATTTAAAGATACCTTCATTTGAATAACCCTTCCTATAAGGATTTTCAATGTGAAATATTTAAAAAGAAAAAAAATACCTTCATTTGAATTACTCTTTCATTGAAAGCCTATATACATGAGGCATTTTACCTTCAAATGAAGGGATCACCTTGAGAAGGCTAGCTAAGGTTTTTGTTTTCTATTTAACATTAGTTTTTGCTATTGATTTAGACCATGCTCTCAATGTGATTGTTGATATATCTTCTAATCTATCAACTACATTTGTTATGGTGTAAAAGGAGGATGGTTAAACTTTATTTAAATTTGCATGTGAAGTGGTGGCACTCTTTTGTGTTTAAATGTTAATTTGGTTCTATTGTATTTCTTTTTGGCTAGTTTCTCATATTTGTATCATTTTGTAATTAGTTTGAAGTTTTTGTTGGAGGTTTGCTCGATAGTAGATGCTCATGACTATTTTTTTAATATTTAGATAGATTGTGATAAGACATCTCTAATAAAGGAAGTGGGTCTTATCCTACACTTTACCTAGCCAAAAAATATAAACAATTTGAAAATATAAAGTAATATATATATTGATTTATTTCCATCAAATGAGATAAATTGATATCAAATTATACTAATTTAAAAAGACATTGCATTTATCATAATTAAATTTATTGAGTTCAATACAAAATTGAAATTAAAAAATGACATATATACTTGATAAGTAGGAGGTATTTTCCACAACATGTCAAATTATGATATTGCTATCAGGATTCAACCGTGTAGTTTTAAAGATACCTTCATTTGAATAACCCTTCCTATAAGGATTTTCAATGTGGAATATTTAAAAAGAAAAAAAAATACCTTCATTTGAATTACTCTTTCATTGAAAGCCTATATACATGAGGCATTTTACCTTGAAATGAAGGGATCACCTTGAGAAGGCTAGCTAAGGTTTTTGTTTTCTATTTAACATTAGTTTTTGCTATTGATTTAGACCATGCTCTCAATGTGATTGTTGATATATCTTCTAATCTATCAACTACATTTGTTATGGTGTAAAAGGAGGATGGTTAAACTTTATTTAAATTTGCATGTGAAGTGGTGGTACTCTTTTGTGTTTAAATGTTAATTTGGTTCTATTGTATTTCTTTTTGGCTAGTTTCTCATATTTGTATCATTTTGTAACTAGTTTGAAGTTTTTGTTGGAGGTTTGCTCGATAGCAGATGCTCATGACTATTTTTTTAATATTTAGATAGATTGTGATAAGACATCTCTAATAAAGGAAGTGGGTCTTATCTTACACTTTACCTAGCCAAAAAATATAAACAATTTGAAAATATAAAGTAATATATATATTGATTTATTTCCATCAAATGATATAAATTGATATCAAATTATACTAATTTAAAAAGACATTGCATTTATCATAATGAAATTTAAATAATTAAATTTATTGAGTTCAATACAAAATTGAAATTAAAAAATGACATATATACTTGATAAGTAGGAGGTATTTTCCACAACGTGTCAAATTATGATATTGCTATCAGGATTCAACCGTGTAGTTTTACAATTCAAATTCATTGACCCCATGTTTCATGAGTCAGTTCACAAAAACCCATCTCTCATGATAGTGAATGGTCCACTCAACACTATCATGAGAGATGGGTTCTTGTAAACCACTACTCATGAAACACGAGGTCAATGAGTTTGACTCATAAAATAACATGATTGAATCCTGATAGTATCATGACATATATACATTAACATTTTAAATTTTTGAATAAATTAAACGTTGATACATTTATACAAAACATATTTATCAATTCATATAAAATTTAAACTAAAATTTTACAAATAAAGTAGAGCTAAGTTTAACACGCAGAGAGATTAGTGAAAGATGATGGGTAGAAAGTGAGAAGAAGAATACTCATGGGGATGAAAAGCAATTAATCGGCCTGATGCTTTATTCCCTCACGAATCATTTACCATGCAAGTTGAAGCTGCCGTTTTCCCTTCTACTTTTTTAAAACGTTGTAGAATTTAAGCACCTCTATTTCTGGACTGGTTTAACTATGTACCGCTACAAGATACCAAGCGGAAATCCCCTCACACGCATAGCATAGCTCAGGTCAGACATGTCTGGACCTTTGACCCGTCCCCCCTCCCCCCGGCTCCGGCCTCCCTCCTTCTCCTCCTCCTTTAAACTCTGAAATTTCTATATGTTTTTCTCTTCTTTAGGTAATTGTAGCTGCTATAAGAAACAGAAAGCTCCCATTGCCGCCAGATCTGAAAATGCTGCACAATGCCCGCGTCACAAACCCCACATTTCCTGATTATGTCGCTTCTCACCAAACGGACTAATTTCGGTACCAAAATTGGTTTATTTTTTACCCTTCAATACCTTTTCTCATTGTGTAAAAATATTTTGGTTCGATTATGATTAAATAATAAGGCCGCAGGTGGATCTTATGACCCGAGCAGGTTTCTGTACAAGGCTACATTGGGTGGAGAGATTACAAGCACAAGACGGTTGGGGGGGCGCTCCATGAAGCTGGTGGAGAAAACTAAGGTGACATTTTCTGTGCAGCAAGGAAGTAGCATGAACAGAGCTCGGCACAAATTGGAGATGCCAACCGCCTCTCTCACTGCAATTCCTCTGGTATTTATGGTGATTCCGGTGCCGCTGTACGAGCGGCCATTTGTGCCCCTCGCACGGCCCATTCATGGGCGTGGCGGCGGCGCTGGAAATGAAAAAGGAAGCGAGTGGCCGCAGACCACGGCCTCCTGGACACAGCCCAGCCACTGCCCATTTCTGTCATGTGGCATTGGGCATTGCCGATATGTTTACCTTGGCCGGGCTTCTGCAGTTTTTCTACAGCCAAGCTCCTCCAGCAATGAAATCTCTGTCCACCTCTCTGTCCAGGTGCTCCACATCCTTTGGCTACTTTCTCAGTTTAGTATTGGTGTTGGCGGTGAATAGAATAAGCCAGGAATTTGGCAGCGGGGCAGGTTGGCTTTCTGGCAACAATCTTAATCGCCAACGTCTCGATCTTTTCTACTGGCTGCTCTGCATTCTGATCTCTCTCAATTTCTTCCACCATCTCTTTGGGCAAGTTTGTACAAATATAAGCCATAGAAGTTCTTGGGCACCCACAAACATGGCATGACAGTTACTGCCATACAAACCCCGATCGCTTCAAACTTGATTGTTTCCAGTTGTCGAGACGGGTAGAGGACATGAATATTTAAAGTTGGATTGCTTATGCCCCACACACCAATGTATTGGACAGGCGCTCCTTCGAATCTCTGTAAAATCAGATTTATGTTCATCGATTTGTCACATCTCGCAAAGTTCAGCCCTACATTTGCCAATGGCCTTCTTCCCTCAACTTCTTTATTCTGATGGGACAGTGTATTCTGCATAAGAAGGAACATATTGTTTAATCCATCATTAAATTCAAAATAACTTTTGTTGGCACGTTGTACTTACAATATATATAAAAACTTAGTTTAATTAAATAAATGTAATTAATAGTTTTGGTATGTAAAGGTAACAAATATTTAAAAATTAAATATAACATTATATGGAATTAGTTTTTAAGTTAATGAGAGAAAAATTGTGGTAATGTGGTGTTCAATTAATTCATCTTGATTTATAAATTAATGTGTTTCATTTAGTAATTAACTTGGAATTTATGTGCTCTTAGAAACCTTATGGTTTAGATCTCAACATTGTGTGGTTGATCTTGATCTATGCAATTTTAATTTGATTTACACAATCAATTTGTATTGTGAAGGTTTGATCTATCAAAAATGGAAATGACCTATATGTAGATGATGTCTATCTAATTATTTGTCCCTTAGGAAACAAAATTTACTCTAGTGATTCCCCTTGTAATTGCTTTGTATTTCTAGATGATCCTAGCATGTGAATTAATAGTGCATTAAATGTTTTTAAATACCAAGACATAACAACAAGTCACACAAATGTGCACCAAGTTGGCTCATAACAACTAATAGAAAGGGGCAAGAAAGTTGCTTTTCTTTGGAATTATTTTGTATGCCTTAAGATTGAACTAGATCAAGCTTGAGTGGTTTGAAATTGAACCTCAATGATCTAAATGGTAAATTTCGAGGCATGGAGCAATTTTATGGAAGCAAATGCAAGTGGGGATGGAAAAATGGTGAATAAATGACAAATGTATGGGGATAAGTGTAAATAAAAACATAATGGGTATAAAAAGGGATGGGCCACAAGTCATACCACTAAATCATGCAACATAATGTGTATAAGAATTAAATGGTGAATAAATCGCAAATGTATTGGGATAAGTAGCACTATATCATCTTTGTAGAATATTTTGTGTATTAAGTTTCTATCATGTCAAGTTTTTGGCAATTGCACTCTAATTTTTGGTGATACATTGCAAGTAGTCTATTCTCATCCAATTTCTCAAGATCTTCTAGTCTTTGTCTTAATGAATCTTCCTCATTGAACCGTAGAGGAAGTGTGGTATAAAATTTTAGAATTATAAAGTTGATAGGTAAGGTGGCATCTAGTCCATATACTAATTGAAAGAGAATGAACCTTGTAGACCTCTTATAGGTTGTTTTGTATGACGTAGTTTACCTATAATCTTGACATCCTAATATGTTTTATTGTTATTGCATGTCTTTGTTAATGTAGTCACTATAATTTTGTTAGGGGTGATCCCACAATACTGGTTTACAATTTTTGGCCAAATTGGACACTAAAATGATTTTTTCTAACTAAATTTTCACTTTCGGGCACCTATAGTGGCTAAATCGTGAGGAATTTGAAGATGATACAAACTAGTGATTTGTAACATTTTGTCTGTAGATTCTAAATATATTTTTTCCAAATTTTTTGGAATCAAATTGCACTTCTTTTTCCATCTCCTTTGAAAACTAGTTTTTTCAATAAACATCATTTTTAAGGAGTGATGCTCACCGTAACAACATAACTTTTTTTCTATGAAGGATAAAATTCTTTTTTTTTCAAATTTAAATTTGTAACTACGATATATATGGCTTTCATTTGGTTTCATATTGTTTTATTGAATATTTTTTTCTTAATCAAATTTCAAAGTCAAACCAATTACAATTTAGACATAGGCGGGCCGTATACAACATAACTTTTTTTGTATGTATCGAAATTCATTTTATTTTTTTATTGGATCAAACACTTTGATATCTAGTGCACTAATATTTTTCGAATTTATTTTTGATAATTTGTTATTTTTCCACATGTGCATAACAAAGAGCTTGATTTTCGGTGAAAAACCTACATTCACAAGAAATAAAAAATAAATATAATAATCAAATTAAATTTATTTAAAATTATATTTTTTGGGAAGATTATAATAAGGACTACATACTCACAAAAAAATAATTTTTAAATGAATTCATTTGATCCCCCAAAAGATAAATCAAAAGTGGTTTTTTATCAACATTTTGATGGGTGTAAAGGAGACTTCGTTATAGGTATGGTTTAAAACTAGCAGGGTTCTATCCAAGGAGTTTTGATCTAAGGTGGTTTGCTCAAACCCTCTTCAATTGGAATCCTTTAAATGGAACTTTCCAAGGCTTAAATCATTATATTTTCTAAAAATATGTGATTTTAGCAAAAATTAAGATCTCTGAGAAAGTGTAAACCAGTATTGTGGGATCACCCTTAAGTGTCTTACTTGCATCATTAGATTTTGGATGGTATGATAGAGTAATATTATAAGTGATCATAAAAATACTCAAGAGCTCCACAATCACCTTATTTACAAAATGTTTTCCTTGATCAATTGTGATACTTTAACAAAACCCAAATCTTGTTATTATATTTTCATATAGGAACCTTTGACTGTTATAGCTATGCAATATTTTGTTGGCTTTGCTTCTGCCAATTTTGTTAAGTATTCCACACTAGTGATTATGAATCTAGATTTTGTATGTTTTGCGAGAGGGTCAACTGGGCCTATGAAGTTTGTAGCCCATTTTCAAAATGGTATTTGTGTTAGGATTGGCTACAAGGGAATGTCATCTTGTGTGATAAGTATGCCCACCCTTTGGCATATGTCACATTGTTTTGCATACTTTTAACATTTTGAGGAGAATTGACCACCATAATCTAGCTACTTTAACCTTCTTTGGGTAGCTTATCTAGAATTATGTCCACCTAAAATTATTTCATGTGCTTCCTTGATTATTTATTCTCTTTCTTGTTCAAAGACCACTTTTCTTATGATATCATCTCTACAAATTATTTGTAATTCTCCCTCAATCAATGTATATGGTAAGGACTTTTGTAAAATTATCTTCTTGTCTTTTGGTGAGCTATTTAGTGAGAATTATCTTGTGGATAGTAAGCTCGCCACATCATGAAGTTCTTCAAATATCATTATAATCCTCAACAAATTTATGCTAGAAAAATATTCTTCTAGGTTGTTTGGTTCTTCTCTTGCTTTTATCCTGGATAAGTAATTCGGGGCTTGAATATTATTTCCTAGTTTGACCATGATATTAAAGTCAAATTCTTGAAATAATAACAACCATCTATAGATTCTTTCTTGTTTTATCGGTATGTTCAATAGATATTTTAGTGGTTCATGTTCTATAAAAAATGTGAATGGGGCATGTGCAAAAATATAGGGGACCAAAAAGTGGCCACAACCACTTTTAGGTTCATCTAGGACATTATGTGCAAGCACGTTCTAACATGCACTCATATTTTTTCTAACATAAAATCAAAATTCCAAAGAGGTCAAGCTCATTTGAACTCAACCTCATACCTCTGCAATGGAAAACCAAAAGCGAGAAAAAGCATACACACATTGTAGAGAAAAATTTTTATTTTAATTTTTTTAGTTTTTAGGAATTGGAAATCCTTCAACAATTCATGAAAACCTTGGTGAAGAACATGGACAACCAAACCCTCAGCAAACTCTTCTATCAATTCCTCACTTGATCCTTTTGAAATGCAAGAAAACCTAATAGGTCAAATTGAAAACTATAAAAGAGAACTCCAAACATTGATTGTTAGGTTGAAAAATCCAAGTCAAACTAGTTCCCATCAGTCAACTCTTGCCACTTTATTGGAATCTATCATCTCTCATATGGATTCCATGGGTGGTGAAATTAACATGTGATCAAAATAGAGGGAGGAAGCACAAAAATTTTATGCCTCCAAAGTATCCTACCAACAAGTAAAAAAAAGAAAAATTGAAATATAATTTGTGTGTGTTGCTCATTGATCCACGAACTAATGCAATGCCCCTACATAATAGTTGCAAGAGGTTCCCCATCCAATTGTGCCAAAACCAAGGAATAAGGGATTTTTTTTGGGAGAGGTGGTGGAAAGTTTTTTACCATCCTCTATGCAACAAAAGTAAAGTCACATATTATTTTTTAAGGAAACTCTATTGCAAGTTTGTCCTCAATGAGATCTCAAAGTACTTTGACATGTGTGAGTTTGAGGGAAGAGGTGGGGACTCTACACGTGGTTGAAAGGGGGCATCATGCCCATGACTAGACATAAAGACCCTTTTCTATGCCAAACATTGATCATGTCAAGACTCTAAATTCCATCAACTCCCTCATGCACAAACCTTGTTAAAGAACACAAGACCTTTAGCACAGGGTGGTGAGGGTGAGGCTCCCAAATCTCAATGATCACATCACCCTTTTCCAAAATTACAAGTATATTTGTGATTATGGGTCTAGGGATGCTCAAGATGCACATGGCCAACAAGATACGTTGTTCATAGATCTGACCTACTGGATACAAAATTTGGCATTCACAAACAGGTAATTTTGAATAAGGTTAAATGCATTTATTATATTTCCTCTTGAAATGTAAGATTAACTATATTCATCTATGATAATTGAAAATTAATCTAAATTTATTGTAATCAAATTTGAAGGCCAGAGTATTCATCCTACATTTGTCAACCCTTTAGTCTTGATTATGCGACCATGTCAAGTCCACATGTATATAATTAGCAAAGAAATAGTAAATATAGTACATGCAAATGGTTTTACCTTATATGAATGGTGATATTGAAATTCATATTAGATGGAAAACATGTGGATGTTGGACTTTCGACATTAGGACCTATTGGTGGGAGTGGTCATTAAAAATTTATTGAGGTAAGCTTGATTATTTTCAATCATAATGTTTCAAAATAATATTAGGAGATTTTGATAAATAACTTTATTTTATTTTTAGCTGATGACATCAGCTCATAGTCCTAATATTCATGGCACAATGGAGGTGGTTATTGTTTTGGTAGTTTTATTTTCGATGCCTTTGACAAAGGTATGATCCAAATAATTAAATTTCATATTCTATTTCTTATTTTATCCACATCTATTAGTTCCAATTCAAATGGCATTCATTTTTAGTCTAATTTATTTCATGATTCTTTTCATAAGGGATCACCACTCTAAAGTCAAAGGGTCATTGACTCTTTTATCCCAATGGAGATGAATACTTATATTATGAATTTGGACTAAATGGATTTCTTGTAAATATATTTTTGTATTACCAACATGTGACATTGTACACCTATATGACTTTGTTGTAAGCTTATATGGCTTTCTTATACATATATTATTGTTTTACAGACATATAACATTGTATGCCTATATGGATTTTTAGTTAATACAAATTTGTTTTACTGATGTTGTCTATATTTTCTATAAATAATTATTAGATGATACACATTTGATTCATTTTAATTTTTGTTTTCTATAAATATGTCATCCTAGTGTCTAATTTAAGAGTTATAACATGAATTTATAAGAAATCCAACCTTACCTTGTTTCAAGAATTCATGATTCACCCTTGGTTCGATTGATCTTTTGGTTTCTCCCCCATCTCTCTATCTCTTTTTATCTATATATTTTTCTGCCTCTATCTCCCTATCTCTCTATCTCTTTGCATCCCTCTCCATCTCTCTATATCTTCCTTTATCTATATCTCTCCCTCTCCCTAGATCCCTCTTTATATATCAAACTATATCTCCCCTCTACCTCTCTAGAACCATCTAGAACCATCTCTCTCTCTCTATCTCTCTCTCTCTCTCTTCATATATTTCTCCCTTTCCTCTATATATTGAGCTATCTCACCCTCTCTCCCCCTCTTCTTCTTTCTCCTTCTCTCTATATATCTCTCTTTATTTATCTACCTTTGTATCTCTAGCTCTCCCTTTCTCTACCTCTATCTCCCCCTCTACCTCTACCCCTTCTCTATTTCTCCACCTCTCTCCCTCCACATATCCCTCTCTATCTCCCCCTTCTCTCTCTCTCCTTTATCTCTTTGTATCCATATCTTTCTCTACCTCTATCTCCATATCTCTTTATCTATCTCCCTATCCCTCTCTATATCTCCCTCTATCTATATATCACACTCTGTACCTCTACCTCTCCCTCTCCCCTCTCTCTCTTTATATACATACTGAGTTATATCTCCCTCTCTCCATCTCCCCATCTCTTTGTCTCCCTCCCTCCCTATCTCTCCATCTCTCTCTATCCATATATTTCTCTAACTCTATGTCCCTATCTCTATCTCTCTCCTCCTATCCTCTCTATCTCTCTCTATCTCTCCCTCTATTTATACCTCCCTCTCTCTATCTATATATTGAGCTATCTCTCCCTCTCTTTGGGCCCCTCTCTCCCTCCCTACCTCCCTCTCTTTCTCCCTCCTTTCTATCTCTTTCTCTTCTCCTATTTCCCTATCTCTTCCTCTTTCTTTATCCCTCTCTCTCTCTCTCTCCATCTTTATTTTTCTATCTCTAATCATATCTATCTCACCCTATATCCCCTATCCCTCTCTATCTCTTTATATATCTTTCTATTTATATATCTATATCTCTCCCCTCCCTCTCTATCTCTACCTCTCTATCTTTCTCTTCCCATATTTCCCTCTCTCTATCTCTCCATCACCCTCTCCCTCTATATCTCTCTATCTCTTCCTTTCTATGTCTCATTATCTATTCCTACCTCCTTATCTCTCTCTATGTTTATCTCTCTCTACCTCTCTCTATATCTCTATCTATTTTATCTCCCTCTTCATCTCTCCCTCTATCTTCCTCTCTCTCCCCCTCACTCCCTCTCCCTCTCCCCCTCTCTTTATATGCCTATCTCTCCCTCTCTCCTTATTGGAATACATAAAGTAGGTATAAACATGAGCATGCTATAACACACTCACATTTGTTGAGAAGAAAAAATACAAAAAAAAAAAAAAATTCATGTGGATTCCATGATTGAGGACCCACATGCTTTTTTTTACCATATAATATGTGTTTTATCTTACATACAAATACACTTTTCATGGTGTTGAAAAAATATTAATCATTTTTTAACAATTACACCACCTTTCCTTGTTTTATCGATGTAGATGAATCAAATTTTATATTATTAGATTGAATTTGATAGCATGTTCTATTATTTTCATGTTTTTTGTTTGAGTTTGATAAAATGCAATAATTATTTTCATATTTTGTACTAATTTATTAGATTGATATATAATTGAATATCATAACCTAGAAGTTGACATAAAACTCAAATTTTGGAGGAGTGTGAAGCCAAAAACAAAATGATACAACATTGTGTACTTAAGAAATCAAATCTTAGAGTTCAAGGTATATCCTCTTTGTATTTGTCCCTTTTTTCATGCCCCCATCTCATCATGATGTAGAGTTGCTCAAAGTTTGTTGATAATTATGTGAAATACATTTAGATAGGTTTGGAACAATATGTTTGATTGTATATCAAAAAACTATAGTTGCATGTTTTAAATTCTATGTGAAATAAATTAGGGGGTACAATTAAATAAAATTAATTTCTACATGATGTATGTGAATAGATACAAATAAAATTGTCTCTAATTAATCTCTATGATTGTGTACAATCATTATCTAGTCAATTAATGCTAGGAAAATTACTTATTATTAATAACAAAGCTCTTTACTATTATTACAATGTGATTTTTTTATAGGTTCTTTGAACTTCAATGCTCAAACACATTCTTAGTTAGCCCCTAGTGAAAAGTACAAGAACCTTTGTACATTTTATTTTATCAATTATAAAATTACCTTCATAAGTTCTAATTCCTTAACAATGGCATTAGTTACTGAATTTCACACCAAACATGGGAGTGGATTTCTTCAATGCAAACATCATCCTAGTGAAAATTATGTTTGTTTCTTCGAGTTGTCTCCAAAAGTTATAGTTTTACTTTCTAGCAACATGAACAATCATCAAGGCTAGTGGGCATGCCATTGAGAGGATATGAGTAGAAATTTTGAACAATAAATGGATGACTAGAGACTAATTCATGAACGTGGGTAAATACTCCTTATTATTTAGGTTGTGTTATGCCAAGGGTGTGTTAATTGAGGTTCTATTAATAGGGAAATTAAAGAGAAATGAAGAATAATAATGCCTTAAAAACATACTTGAGATGCTATGAATCTCTAAAATTATCACTAAATTCATGTTAGAACTAGATACAAATATACATGTGTAAAAACTCTAATGACTAGATAAACAAACTCTTACATATAAACTAGTTGATGAAATCCATCATATACCCCTAACCATGTATATACACATAAAAGAGAGAGGCACTCTATTATGATCCTCTATTCATTTATTGGTATTAGACTACTATGAAAGCTAAACTTGCACTTATCAAAGATTGACAAATATGTGCATATTAGTCAATTTAACAAATGAAATAAAGCATTCCTAGGAGATACTTGAACATGCTAAATATGCAAACAAGACAACAAGAAACCAAAGAAACTAAATGAAAGCACATAAAAGCATATTCAAACTCTATCCCATAGTGGGAGTGGTGCTCCTTTGATGTGGAAAGAATGACCTTTCCCACCCCCTTTCGATTAGCTCTTGATCCCTTGATGTGAAGATGACTTTGATGCAAATAGAGTATGAAATCTAAGCTAAAATGTGATAAAAATGCAAGTGATTGAGCAATGAACTTAGTAGAGTAACAATGCTTCAAGTTGCAGATCCATTTCAAGTAGAAGAGGCTTCTACTTATAGGAGTGAAGGGTTGAAGAATAAGTGAAATTGGTGAATGTGGGATTAAAAAGATGGCCAATAGGAATGTGACACTTGTCACAAGGCTAATGGATGAAGGTGGAGCACATTTTGGGGAATGTGCATAATTAAGAGGATGTAAGAGGATTGAATGCATATGGTTGAGAGTGTAAAAAAATGTGGGTGAGGATGTAAGAGAGATTAATGCCCTTGTACGAGACAAGATGGCATGTAAGAGGGAGTAAATTCCTTTGTAAGAGGTATTTATGGGTGTGTAAGAGGCTTTTGGAGGGAAATTGAATGAGGGGGTGGTTGGGAGGAATATTCCTAGGAATATGCCATTGTGAGGATAAATAAGATAATTAGATAATTAGATAATTAGATAATTAAAAGAAATGAATTTCATGTGCAACCTGGTTAGTTGACCATGGGTTTAGTTTGACCAAGGTTGAGTCAAAAGCTAAAGAATGGGTAATGAGGATTAGGAGTTAATTAATTTAGAATTAATCAATTTGAAGGGATTATGGGGTTTATGACATTTGATTTATTAAATCAGATGAGAGGATTTTATAGTTTTAATTACATAAATTGATTTATTTAATTAAACATGATGAAAATTAGTGAGCAAGAAGTCAATTAATCAAAATTAGATGCATAATGTTAGTTAGACCTATTTGAGTGTCTACATTTTTCTCCTCTTTGAAGCAATGTATCGATTACATTGGTTCAAAGAATAACACTGTTGAGATCAAAATTCAAAAAACTTTTTTTTTTTGAATGGCCCATTGTTGTCCTAGTGAAAATAATTACATTGGTACACTGCCCCCTCAAGAGTTTAGGTGATAATTTCAAATTTTGGGTTGAGCTCACGACAAATATGCTTTATGGATGTATGGATGGTTATGTTATGAGATGCTTAGACTAACATATTTATATTATGATGGTGATGCAAATGAGATGGATTAAGATGCTTAGAATAGAAAATCAATATTATCCTAAACAATTGAAATGATAATGTGATGCGTGGATTATGTTTCCTATTATGATGATATGCCATGATTATGCAAGATGTTGACGATTTGTGGATGTAGGATGTATGCATTGCTATTTTGGTGAATGCCATGATACCATGTTAGCGTGAAAGAGGATAGAAGAATGAGAGGATCAACCCTTGATTCCGAGAAGATGCAGAAGTCCAACAAGTCTATGAGTTGTCGAGACTTTATTAGATATGATGATGAGTGATGATGATTTGCTTATCGAGGGATTGAGACACAAACGACACAACTTTCCTTATGTTTGATAGAACACATAGATACGATGCATCAAGGTATAGACAACCAAGATGGTAAGGTATCTAGTGTCATGAAATTTGACTCGACAAATAGATAGGAGTATTCTTGTTCACAACTGACATATGGAAACCTCACTAGGTTGTATTTTAAAAATTTCAAACATCTCAGACCAAAAAAAGGAAAGGCATAACCTAACAATGTAATAGTCAACAAGCTTGTTTAAAACCCCTTCCATACATGCCTACCAAAGCAAGTATTCGCCAAGCTATATTACAAGAACATCCAACAAGCACAAAAAATGAAAGATAATGATCAATGCCCCATTCCTTTCTCTCTAAATCATTTTGATTAGAAATCATCAAGAGGTCATTGGAATGAGCACAGTAAGATAAATTAAAAGAAAAGATCAAGTACACAAACAAGTCAATGTTCTTCATACCTCTAGCCAAGACTAAACTACGGTGATGTTTGATGTTGATGTCCATTGTAGGAAAGATGTATCCTAGGACATGATATTATCATATGATTGTGAGAATAACAAGGTGATGGGCTATTGATACCAAGAGTTGACCAACTTGTTTACTTATTGACCTAGACTTAAGACCTTGATGTTTGAGTTTACACTTTCAATTTGCTATACTTGTATCCGATTTGCTTTACCAAAGGGTGAAGATAATGATTGATTTATTGTGAGTGGATGTTTTTGTGGGTGAAGGTGAAATGGGATGGATGATTTTGGGTTTTTTTTAATTTTTTTGGTATTTTGAAATGTTTTGAGGTTGTTTTGGGATTTTTGAGATGTTTTACAAATGTTTTGATTTTCCAATTTTCTAATGTTTTTGGTGTTTTATGAGATTTTGACCAAGAACCTAACCTAAGGACCTATCCTAGGGGCCTTGGGGGTTGATCAAAGATTAGCCTTGCCTATGTTATACACACAAAGACCTCATAGTTTGACATGACAACTATGTTTTTGGATTTTTTTAAGTTTTATAAATGTTTTTGGATTTTTTTATTTTAATGGTACCTAGATCATGATGTTGATATCACATTGTGAGATATGAGACATGGATCAAGAGTTATTTTAAAAAAATGAGAGTGTCAGAACCTGCCCCCAATGTCTAGCAATGTTTCATAAGATAATGGACAAATTGAGATATCGGTTGGAAAACTATGTGAAGAGTTTTGATGTGCAATAGGACAACATGGGATATATGGTACAAACCATGTTAAAATTATTCTAGCCATGAGGAAAGTTAAAGTATACATCGAACCTTTTTCAAGATCAAGATATGTTGTAAGATCTAGATAAAGATGTATTGGATAAATGGAGGAAATGTTAGATCTGTTATGAATGGGATGAGATGCTTTCACTTGAAAAGGCCCATATGACACTTGATTCTACTCATGATGCCTATTTTCCAAATTTTCATTAGAGTACTTTCCCAAAGCGTCGCCCATGCAGTTTTCACTGGAGGACTTTTTTTTTATATTTACTATTTTCATGATTTATTTATTTTTTGAAAATTTTACCCTCATGCTGAACCACCTGGCGATACTAATGTAGAGGTCACTGTCATAACATGCCAATGGTATCTTGCTTGAAGAATCTACTTTGCTAAGATACACACACTTGAATGCAACTTTGAAGAAATTTGATCTACCTTATTGATACTATAATTAACCTTGTCTATGTGCACACATCGCGATAAAGTGCCCTTGAAACCCTTATCATGAAGAGTAGCTACCAACACACGGTCAATGTGAGAATTGGATATCATGGATGGAGTGTATGGTGTCATGCATGATGGAATATGAGATGAATTGGTTGATAGTGTGGAACCTTTGGCTCTCCAAACTTGGGAAGATGAGCAATGATGGATAGACACGGAAATGTGCATGGAATTAGGACCAACTGCTTTCAATATATTTTGTATGTTGCTTGAGAATCCTAATTTTTCTTTGAGGACGTCTTTTATGGATACTTTTCCCTTTTTTATTTTTCCCCATAGCTTCTTTGACCAATGGAGTATGATTGGGATGATTATCTTTTGTATTCTTTGGTATCTATTTATATATTTTTTGTCCTTTGTACTTTACTGCTTCACTTTCTTTGGTGCTCTTCTCTTTGATTTGATAGGAATATCTCTTCTCAAATTGGTCCCATTTTGTGTATGAGATGGTGGATGATGACGATCATGATACGACTAGTTGTAGTGTTGACAATATTTATATCATAAGGATCCTTCATGCCCCTTATGTTGACGTTTGCATTAGACAAGATTGCCCCTGACGTTGTGAAGGTGTTAACAATACCTAGCTCTTTTCCTTGATAACATATTTTTTGATCCATTATCATGAACACCTAATATTGCTATTGGCTCCCACTGTTCAAGAATATTAACTGTTTGATATGATCCTATGACATCTTTGTTTGTTGATTCTGCTTCAAAAGATGTTAGTGTTGATTCATAAGATGTCGATGATGCACCATCGCTATAATAATCAAGGATATCAATTGTCGCTTGCTCTTGTGTGTGAATATCAAGAGTCAGGGACCCTTGTTTTGTATGAAGAACATCTATATGTCCATCTAAAGAAAGCATCCCATTGGTGGGATCTGGTGTGTCCTATAATTTCTAGAAGGATTGGGGAATTCTCAGTAAGTCATGATAATTCTTCGGGGATTTGATCTCTTTAGCATGACTTGTGGTTGATAACAAATTACTCTCATCACTATGTTGTGGGGGAATAGTATCTTGATCTTGACTTAATTTAGAGCAACTTTTGTTATCCTCTAGACTATCTTCTTGACATGACCCTTGGGTGGATGATGTATCATTGATAGGAGAATCTTCACAGGATGCAAAGTCTATGTATGAAGCATGATTTTTTGTTGTTGTTGTATTGGGACTTCTTCAATGGGGCCAATTATGGAGTCATACAAAGGGGTAATGTGGCTATCTGAAAGATACATGATACCATTTTGATATGAAATAATGCTAGGCACTATTGATTGATCTTCAGTATGTTTTAAGAATGTTTCTTGATGCTTGTCTTGTTCCTCTTCATGTGATGGATGAACAACATAAATGTGTGCTACCATGGTATTGTGGATATGGTTTATGTTATTAGAAATTCATGCCTTTCCTGTATCTTTTGCTTTCCCATGATTAGGCATAGGGGTTTTATAGATTTTCAAGTCTTGATTCCCAGATTGTTGATCAACCTCAAGGTCTTTTTGTTCAATAAGATCTTGAATAAGGTGTTTGATTCAAAAACAACTTTGTGTATTATGACCTTTGTATCGGTGAAATTCACAAAAATGACCTCTATAACTAGGAGGTTTGATTTGTGGCTCTTGATAGTTGGAGAAATCTAGGAGTGTGATAAGGTTAGCTTGTATACACTTCTTCAAAACTACACCCATGGGTTCCCCTAATGGAGTGAATTTTTGTCTAGGTGCATTGTTATGTGTTCTTTGTGGTTCCCTTTAAGTATTGACAGCATTGACTGTTGATTGATTATTTATGGTTGTATGTTTATTTGTTGTGTGTTTTGTCATGTGTTCCATTGTTGGATGTTTGTTTGTGGTGTGTTGTGATAGATGGGTTGTTGCATGTTGATTTGTGGTTGATGAGTGTTATGTTGTGGATATGTTTGTGTGTTTTTCTTTGGAGCACTAATAACAACTTTGGCATCAACACCATCATTGGTAATATTTTTATTCTTAGCCCAAGTGTGAGGTTTTTCATTGTAGCTATTCGATGATCTATTGTCTTGGTATATGGGTGTGTGCCCTTGTGTCATGAGGGCTCTTTCAATGTTGAGAGGATTGGGGATTAATTGGTCATATGTCATGATGCATTGCATTTTTAGATGGAAGGATAATTCCCCTTCAAGGTTAGATATGATGGTTTCGATGTTTTGTTCCTCTAGAATGGACCATTTTCTTTTGTTGGCTCTAGATCTACATCATTGTAAGAAATTCGTAAATGTCTCCCTTGGCTTGTTTGAGGCCAAATAGTTCCTCCAGGCTTACATCCATGTCTAGGTTAAATGAGTAGTTTTCTATGAGCAAGTCCACAACTTCTTGTAACTTTTTGATTCCAAGGGGTAAGCAGGAGAACCATTCCATTGTGGGACTAGCCA
Source organism: Sequoia sempervirens (assembly GCA_007258455.2). Lineage (NCBI taxonomy): Eukaryota > Viridiplantae > Streptophyta > Pinopsida > Cupressales > Cupressaceae > Sequoia > Sequoia sempervirens. The sequence goes on from VDFB02372448.1 coordinate 44,799, forward strand.
ATCTTTTGGGGAAGAGTTGCATCAGATAGGAATCATCATATGCTACTTTCATGCAATGTATGTGAAATTCTCTGATGTGATCCTCAGGGTTTCCTTTCCCTTGGTATTTGTCAAACTTTGGTATTTTGAATCCTGGTGGGAATGGAACCATAGCAATGTTCCTATTGAATGGATAGGGGCACAAATCTTGTTGGGTGTATTATTTTTTCAAATTTTCAGATTGAATGTCTTGTATTTGCTATGAGAGCAATTTGACCTGTGTGGAAATATCATTTTTTGGATTGGGTGGTGGGATGTGCATGTTTTGGATTGGTATGGTTTGTTGGTTGAAGGATGGGGTGGCTTGTGTGTTAAGGTTCAAGGCATTTTGCTACGTGTTTGTGAAGGGTTGTTGCAAACCTTGTTGTGTGAGCAATGCTTGTTGGTACACCTATTTTTATTGTGCCAACAATGCTTGTTGTTGGGCTTGTTGCTATTGTTGTGCTAATAGCGCCTATTGCTGATGATGTGCTATCAATGCTTGTTGTTTGTGTTTTTTTGTAGGGCTTGTTGATAGGCTTGCACTTGAGCTTGTTGTGCCACTTGTTGTTGTTGTTGTAAAAATTCTTGTGCTTGCACTTGGGCTTGAGCTTGGGCTTGAGCTTGGGTTGCTTGTTGTTCCTACTAAACATTTGAAAATTTTGCAGTTCCTTTTGATATGTTTGTTGCACTGCTTGCAACGTGATGCTATACTAATTTTCTATGTTAAGATTCTGATGTGGGGGTGGTGGATTTTGTTGTGATGTTGTGTTGAGAGGTTGTTGTGGTGGTTCTTGAGGTGGTTGTTGTGAAATGAAGATGGGTTGGGTGATAGATGGTGGATTTGGAACCATGCTTAGCCCTTGTGAGACTAGAATTTGGGATGTTTGAGGTGTTGTTGATGATGTGATTAGTGATTGAGATGTTTGGGATGATGCCACTAGGTGTTGCGATATTAGTGGCATGTTTGGAGGATTTGATGTGATGGATGTGTTGATTTGATTTGTGGTTGGTGGGTTGACTTGATTTGGTTGATTTTGGATTGATGTGTTCGATGAAGTGATTTTCACTATACCTTGAATTGGTGTAGGTGATGGTGTCATGATAGGGAATTGTGGGTATGTTTGTGATGTTTTCCCTTATAGGAGTGAATATGAAGAATCAAAGGCACCTACTTGTCCAAATAGATCTATTTGTCCTTGTGGGACATTAGGAACACAACCTTGCAGATCTAGGGTATAAGATGGGGTGGCATGAAAAGTGGGTGCTACGTTCGTGAGTGGTATGTATGGATGTAGATCAATTTGGGGGGTGTTGGTGTTTGAGATACTAAATATTGTATTAGCGTCCAATTTATTATTGTTGACAAGTGGGTGTCCTTGAAGGGCTTGAAGTAATGAGCTTCCTTTCATGATCATAGGTTGACTTGGTGTGTGAGATGATGATGGTTGAGTAATTGGTTGGATGATGCTTGGAAATGTGGGTGTGAATGATGTTTGTGGGTTGTTCACCATAGATTGTTTAAAAATGGTGCTTACATCAAAATCGGAAGGGAGTTTAGCCCCTTCTTTTGCCAATTCCAACATGTATTGGGTGGGATAAATAGTCTCATGACAATGTTGATAAGTTTGTGAGTTTCAGGATTTTGGACTAATTAAAGTATTTCATCTTGGGACATCTCTTTGAAGTTGTTTGTGACATCCTCCCTCTTGAGTATCTTGAGATAGTTGAAGGGGATTAAGTGGAGGGTTGATGTATACCCTAGGGTTGAATTCTGTTTGACTTAAATCACTTAAGGTTGATGTTTCTGTATTTTGCTCCATGATCTTTTTGTGTTGTGATCTTGTTTGGACCATAAAATTGGGATCAACTTTTAGGAATATGTGGGATGAACCTTTAACTCCTTTGGTTGATCTAAACTTTAGGTACAAAAAGAAATTCTAGAATTTTGCAAGGAACAAATGATGATGATGTGATAAATGAGGGGTGAATGGTGTGGATGTTTGAACTTTTGAGAACTTTGGATAAATACTAGACCTTAGGATTTTTTATTTTGATTGGTTTGATTTGGATGATGAACTTGTAGATCCCAAGATGTTAGATGTGATCTTAGGATAAACTTGTCCAAAATGGGTGCTATTTTAACTAAGTGTGTGAGAAAGGATTCATTCTCACACACCTAACTAAAAAAGATGATTTTGATTTTGATCTAAGGATTTACCAAAAGTCTAGCATAGATGATTTTTCCAAAGTTCTAAAAAATTTTTGTGAGATGAATTTTGATAAATGGAGGTGTTGGTTTTGATCCTAGATGAACCTAAAAATTCTTCGTTTACAAGACCAAGGTGTTGAAGAACATGCTAGACCTCTAAAGTTTTCAAATCCTAAAGACACAATGATTTAGAGAAGTTCAAGATCATGAAAAATACCAACATTTTAAATTTCAAAAAAAGGTATAAAATTCTGGATTATTCCTTAAGGCATGTATATAAAAGTTCCTGGTCAATCTAGTCTTGTTTTGGTAGAGTGCCACAAGGTGTTTTTTAATAGCTTTTGGACTATGATGCCTAAGTTTGAAGTGACAACATGTAGACCTTGTTTTTTGAATTTTAACTTTACAAAAAATCATGAGGACCAACACATGTGTGGGGTTCAATTGTATTTTTATCTTGATTAATGAGTTCTTTTTACCACATCAACTTTGTTTTTGCTTAAATTTCAAACTAAATGTCTATGTTTAAGTCCCTTTTCATTCCACAAAGTCCATTTTGTGAAAATCAAGGAGCCAAGGCCATACTTTTCCCTAGGCTGACTTTGAAGAGAGTAAATTGAGATATGATCCCAAGTATTTAGAATCCTCTAAGGATAAAACCCTTAGGGACAAGCAGTAATAATTGGACTCTTCAAAGGTATTCACTCTTTCCAAAGGGTTTGAAATTTTGATGATTGTTAAATGTTTGTTTCAATATTTTGGAATCAAGCAATGTGTTCAATTGACTTGAAAAATGCACAATCCTAGGCTGAAGAGATACTACTTACTAAGTCCCCACTCAGATTTCTCCAAACACTAAGTGGTGCAGGGGCACCATTCAAACATGTTGGTCCATTCAAGGTTATTAGGTCTAGGATGTAGATTTTGAGTGAATTTTGTTCAAATAAGGTCAATATGACCAATTAGATGTTAAATGAGTCATTTTGGAGTCATATTTGTTGGTTTATAGGTGTCTAGATGGTTGAGGTCTCAAAAAATACAAGATTGTGAAAATTGCAAAACTGAAAATGTTGTAATGGGACAAAATAAGAAGTCCAACGGTCATAGCTTTTGAAATGTCAGTTGTGGAAATTGAATCAATTTTTATTTGGTGGGAAATAGTTTAAAATCATGGAGAATTCATTGGGAGTATTTTTTGAAACATTGTAGAAGATTGAAACATTAATAAAATTATGTTTTTGCTCTAATTTTTCTATATTTTATGTTGTAGCAGCAAATTGTACGATCCATACAACATAAAATTGATTCAAAATTGTGGTGTCTTGTAGATTAGATTGTTTCTTCCTTATTTTGAACCCATTTTGAAGGATCCACATTAAATTTTGTGCATTTAATCTCTAGTTTTTACAGACCGGTTAGAAAACAGGGTTTAGAGGGTTTATAAGTTCTAAACATGGTTTAAACCCATTCTACCTTTTTGTATGAACTGTTTCTTGGTGGAATGGGTATAATATATTAGGGAAATGTGTGATAATGGTGAGTGAGTGCAGGGGAGGTCTGGAAATAATGTGGGTGTGAAGCCCTAGTGTGGAATGTTGTGTTTCCTTGAAGAAAAGTGAGCTTATAATGAGTCAAAGTGTGTTGTGTCTCGGGATAGTGCTATTAGATGTTGTTTTGAGTTTTTGAAGGTCATTTTAAACCTATTTGAATTGATTGTGGGTTTCGTAAAGGTTGGGAAGTGTGATATCCAATAAGCCCTAGGGTTTTCAAGCAAAAAATAGGGTTTAGTGAAAAGGCACATGGGTGATTGTGTTTCTAGAAAAAGATTGAGGAATCCTTGGTTTAAACACCTAATAATTGATTCCCATAGTGTTTAAAGGTTTTGGATGAGTTTTGAGGGTAGTCTCTTTGGAAAAGAGACCTAATTGGAGGCCTAAAAGGCATAAAATACCTATTTTGAGCAAGTTGTTTCAAAGTTTCCATAGGTGGTTTGTTGATATGTTGAAGAGTGTCAAAATGGGTCCCTGAAGTGAGCCAATTTGTGGCTTGAAAGGGTGTGATTGTGGAATTATACCCAATTAATTGGTTTCCCTATGCTACAAGGGAAAAGAGTTGATTTGAAGGAATGAAGAGTTTTTGAAGAATTTGTGAATTGAAAATTGTTGTTGCAAATTGGACTTGTGTTTGTTGTGTTTTGCAGGACCTCCCCCATAGCATCAAAGTGGTATCAGAGCAAAGGTACCATATTCTTGTGGAGAAAAATTGAAGATTGTGAGAGAAAGCTTGGAAGGTGAAGAGGCAAGATTGTGAAGATGCCTCCAAAAGGGAAGAATACAACAAAGGAGATGAATGAATTGAGAGGTTAGTACATAAGAGAGATCAATGAACTAAAAGAGAGATTGGCAGCCTTAGAAACCAATAAGAGAAGAGAAGCAGTTGAGAGCAGTGAATCAAAGGAAGAAGATGATGAAGAGTTTGAAGATGTTGAAGAAGAACTTGATCCAGAAGATCAGAGAATGGCCAAGTTGTTGAAGGCAATAAAAGGTGACAATTATAAGGTAAAAGTTGATGTGAAAAAGTTTAGTAGAAATTTGAATGAAGAGGAATTGTTAGATTGGATATCTTCTTTGGATAACTATTTTGAATGTGAAGATATTCCAAAGGAGCAGAGAGTCAAGATTGCAAAAAAAGAAAGATTAAAGGTCATGCACTTGTATGGTAGGATTATTTGCAGTCAAAAAGAAGGAAACAAGGTAAGTCTAAGATTGTGGCATGGGATACGATGGTAGCAAATTTAAAGGGTAAGTTTCTCCCTTCAGATTATTCAATTCAAATGTTCAAGAGATTGCAAAATTTAAGGCAAAAGGAAATGGATGTAAAGACATACATTGAAGAATTTTATAAATTATGTATGGGATCTAACCATATTGAAAATGAAGATGAGAAGATAGCTAGGTACTTGGGTGGCTTGAGAATGAACATACAAGATGAGTTGGCTTTGAAAAATCCTAGGAGCATGGAGAAATGTTATCAAATGTCATTGAAGGCTGAAGATAAAGTGAAGAGAAGACAAGAGAAAATAGTAAGAGGAAGAGGCAACACCATGAGAGGAAGAGGATCTTTCTCTACCCCAAGACAAGCAACTGAAAGTCAGGAAGAACCAAGCAAGAGAGATGAAAAAGTTGCAGATTTTAGAGGTGGATATAGAGGCACTAGGGGAAAATTTGGAGGTGGAAGAAATTAAAACACTTTTGTAGGTAGATGTTATCATTGTCAAGAGTACAGTCATCTTGCTTGGAAGTGCCTTGAGAAGGTTGGTTCAACTTCAAGTGGAGGAGAAAGAAAACCTGATAGAAGAGCACAAATAGTTCAAGAAGATGAAGTTGAAAGTATTTCAAGTTCAAACAGATTGGTTGCAAGGGCTGATGTTGGAGAGATGTTGATGATGAAGAAGAAAATCTTGAAGACCACAAAGGAGGGAGAGTTGCTTCAAAGAACAACATTGCTCAGGACAACCTATAGATGTAAAGACAAGGTAAGCAAAGTGATTGTTGACTTTGGTTGTACAGATAACATTGTGTCTAGTGAAATGGTGGAAAAGTTGTGTTTGCATAAAGTACCTAGAGAAAGGCCATATAGGGTGTCATGGTTTAGTGAAAATCAGTCTTTGATGGTGAGTGAACAAGCAAGAGTTGAATTACAGATAGGTCCATAAAGAGATGAAGTTCTTTGTGATATACT
>VDFB02372449.1:0-33980 GCA_007258455.2 Sequoia sempervirens
AATATGTTTAGAAACAAAAAGCTGAAAAATAAAACAAAAAAATAGTTAAGAATTAGAAATGACTGTCACTATAATATTATATTCTCAAGACAATCAACACTACACAATAAGATACAAATGACTGTCTCACAAATCATTTTCATATTGGCATTTAAAAAAATAGAGATACATTGTCCATACACTGCCAATGAGGGATGAAATATTCACTACAAATATGACACTGATCAAAAATACCACCATCTCCATATAATATCCACCACACCATATAGTATCCACTGGAAAGTAGTGGACCACTATCACTCCATGCAAAAAACACTTGATCTTTGACTATTTATTAGGACTGAAAAATCCTACTCAGTATTCACTAATCTTCATCTCATCCACATCCCACCTGCTGCTAAATGCACTACATTTGATTTTTTGATTAACAAAAATTGTAGAGATTTGTGTGACAAGATCCACTTCATGACCCATATTACCATATGATCACATCCATAAATAATCCCAAAAGTCCATGGTCACCACTCCCATTCCTAAGAAATTTAACACTATCAGCCTAACATTACTATATCGGGGGAACTCCCCTCATAGCTCCACCGATAGACCGATGAAATCAGATCACAACAAAAATATTGACATAACAACACTCCATTGGGAAGACTTCCAAAGGACTCTCCTCGATGTACCGACGAGGTCAAAAAAGGTGAACACATTGGAGTAACTTAAGTGTATCGGTGGAAAAAATGCTATCATTTCCCTGATGGCCCAAATAAAGCATGTCAACAACACTAGAACATATGGGAAAAAGATAACACAAAATCCCACCGATGGGGTGATACACTATACAATAGGGAGATTCAACATGTGGTAAAAGCATATCGAGGGGCAATCCTCAGGGGATCCAACCAAACAGTCGTATTTTATGACAAACAATAACTCTACACCTAGAAAGCAACATCATTTCAGGATAATAATGCATTTAGGTATGAAGCATGCCTTAACATAAGAACATACATATAAAATGCAAGAACCATGCTTCTATAGCAAAAAAAGAAAGAAAAAAAAAGAACCTTTCAACACAAGCCTCTGCACCGTAATGGAGGAATCAGAAACATGCTTAACAAATGCATACTAGAAGAATCCACTTTATGTATGATGATTTGGAGTAAGGCTTTCAAGTACTTGTATGTCTTCTTGGTGAGATTGGGCACTCATATTATGTGAGAAAAGGTCTATTTTGGCCCCATGTATCCATCATGGGCACTATTTAAGAAATGTTCTACCTAATAGGTGGCTTCCTATCTTGTTGCATTGCAATTTGTAAGCCTCTTGGTATTTTTGTGTGGCTTTCATAGAGGGATTAAATCCTTTCTAGATGATTTTATTATAACATGGCTCCCTCTTGGTCAATCATACCAAACATTATTTCACATCAAATGTACCATATTCAAGCTAATCTGTTGATTTACACAACCTTTTGTCATTGTAACATGCATAAACAATTCAAACTTTTGCATCTATTTATATTACTGATACAATGTTTCCTATTTATCTCTTACAATTTTTAAGAAGATGAATTCATGCAAGACAAAATTGAAAAAATAGACAATATTCAATTAGTGATATACAACTTCCTTATTCCTGAACAACCAAGATCAATATTAATTAATTTTGAATATTTATGTATTTTAGCTTTAAATCAAAATGGAGTCTTGTTTTTTTTTAATATTTTGTTTGCAGATACATTTGCTTTTTCATCTCACCATTGTGAAGGTGATTAGAATGTTGATATAGACTCTCATAGTCTTTGTGAAATTTAACAAACATTTGACAACATGCTTGGTTAGATGAAGCAAGGAATTCATAATAGAAATCCTAGCTTGAGACTATATGAGCATATTAGGCCCATTGTGATGTGGCGATGGAATGCCATGAACACATTGCTTCATATGGAAGCCTATGCACAAAAATTGAAATGGTATGCACCAAGAACTAATAGTGTCCCATTTGAAGATCAAGAGGTGAAGAAAAGTTTTATGATGGCCCTTCAAAAGATGTACAACACTAAAGAAACATCTAGACTTCGAGAGAAATGGATCACTTTTGTCAATATTCATCCAACATTTAACAAACCAAAGGCTAGGACAAATTGGACTACATTAGCTCAAAATGACCCTATTGGATGGTGGACATGGCATGACAAGGATACCATGAACTTGAGGATGCTTTCCACTCACCTCCTCTCACAAGTTGCTACTTTCCCTATTACAAAGAGGAATTGGTTCACAAACAACTTCATTTGGTAAGAGGAATAGGGTTACCTCTCAATGACTGAAGAAGTTGTTGGCTATGCATAGTGCCTTATGAATTCAAGATTGATGACACCTAAGTATCATTACACTCCAACCTCACATCAAAATGTTGATCCCAAAGATGCCACACAAATTGATGAGGAGACATAGGAGGAGTTGGGTGAGGTGCTACCTCATATTATGAGCAATTCAGACTCACTCCAATTTTGATGTAGGGTTAGCAGATGAAGAGTAGGTGTAGCACTAGATTTTATATTTTTTTTGTCATTTTGTAGTTGTAACTATTATATGATATACATGCACATTGACAATGAAAAGATGCAATTTTGTTAAATTCTACATCAACTCATGAATTCTTACTTCAACTCTAATGTTAAGAATATAGTTTTGTAATGTAATGCCTTATATATGAATAATTGATATTTCTAGGTTTCCTATGTTTTTTTAATTTTCCCTTTTGTTAAATGTTGACCCTTATGAAAGGCCTCCATTCCCTACCATCCCAAAAACATGTCTCATCATCCCCTTTCATCCATTAGAAATGGCCTCCCATCCCCTACCATCCAATAAACATGTCTCACACATCCCCTATTGTCACCATCCCAGAAACATGTTCAATTGTCATCTGTGTTCCCATCCTAGAAATGTCATGGAATGCAGCCCAATAACTATGGCATTATCCTTTGTATTTGAAAAATATTTGTTGCATTGCTCCATGGCATATGCTTACCAATTCCTATGTTTATGCTGTCATTCTGTGTTTACTTGTATGGAACCATCTTCCATTATTAAAGGTCTTACCTTCTCTCAATTCAGTAGTTTGAAAAGTTATAAACAATATTATATGTGTTCACATATGTAGCTGACAATAGAGTAATGTAATATAGGTGAGTTAAGAGTGAATAATATGGATTCCATCTGCTCTTGTTAACATAATTTTCCAACTAGTGTGTTTTTTTTTACATTAAAATTCTTGTATTTATGCACTCCAAACCAATTTTTGTAAGATCAGATTATCCTTCAATCTCTTCCTAATTTTTAACATTAATATATCAAAGTTCAAAAACAAATGGGGCTGGTCTTCAATCTCTTCAGGGAGATTTTGGGTAGACAAAATTCAATTACAATACAAGTTTTGTCGTTGTACAAAATTACCAAATTGGAATAACAACCAACAAAGGGTCATCTTCAACAATCGAAGATCACAACCTCATTTAAAAAAATTCAGTCAACATTGGAGTTGAAGAGACTTACTTGTTAGATCTGTCAAATCCAAATCTTGCAACAAAGTAGAATGAAACTACAAGAATCCATGCATCACTATGAACAACAACCAATAACATCCAATCCTTTTTTTGCATGCCATCTCTTGCAAAATTTCTACCCAAATCCAGCTCAGGAAGCTTTGGAGGGACCTCCTCAGTAGGAAGATTGATTTCCCATGTCTCATTTGGAAATCCATAAAGGCACAAATTATCCTTGTCTGAAGAATATAGAACACATTTGTTAGTCATATTAAATGCAAGTTCATACAAAATTTTTACCAAACAATCATCTTCATGCATTTTGCAAAACATATTAAGCATTTTTAGTTTGAAATTTTGCAAGAAAGAAAAACAAGATAGAACTAGAGAACATGTTTATTAGTTATTACTATTAGATAACAGAACAAGAACAACATTCATCCTTTTGAAGTCAAAATTAGTCAACATAGATACATAATATCTTTCCTCACCCCAGCCTTAACACAATCAACACATTTTGGAATTACAAAAAAATTAGATTAAAAGGTTTACATGCTAAAGTAATTTCTACAACATCTGTTAATACTGAATGAGATGTAATTTCCCTTCCTTACAAGAGTTCAATCCATAGTTGACATGCTCACTTAGGACAAGATTTTCTGAAAATAAGTCAGTCGAATCAGTTAAGTTTACTTGCTTGGCATGTCTACTCGTTATCTCTAGCACCATCATCCTCTATCTTGGTTGAAAGAAAATTGACTCATTTAATTACCTCCACAATGTTAGCTTGATCATATTATATTTAGATTTTATTCTTTATCAGAAAAAATATGGTGTCATTGAATGATATAATGAAAGAACCATGTTCTGGGGGATGCATTACCAGAGCCTAGACCCCATCTTAGACATCTTGGAGATGGAGGTACTGGAACAATATATTAGATCTTTAATGCAATCTATAAAGATGATCAAGGTTGGGCATGCAAGAAGAGAGAAACATATAGTCACTAATTTCTTTGTGACTTCACTCCTGATTAAGCATTTAGGAGATAGAGGAACTCTTTTAGAGTGAAAAATTCTATTAATGCCCAACCATATTACTAAGCATTGGGGACTTGTCTCTCAGTTATCAACTGTTTTACAGTTATCTTTTTTATTTGACCCCTTAGTCAGGTTATTTAATTATCCATGGGGTTATATGTATAGTTGATATCCAAATTACCAAGGTTTAGCATAGGGATTTAATTTTAATCATTCCCCAAGAAGATTATTTCAGAGAGAATTTCTCCTTCAAAGTGGCCATTAATAAGGTTTTTAAGAATCTATCAGAGTTTTAAAGCCTTCATAGTTCATCATAAATAGGAGTATTCTAGAAATGTGATAGAAAAAATCTATATTACTATTTTGATCTCATTCTATGATCCATCATCAGGACGAAGATGTAGCTATTATTATTTTTGATGCTAATATAATAGATTGGAATTCATATGCTTGAAACATTCTCGATAGTAGTAATAGATATAGTACTTAATGATGACTAGAGAAAGACCCAGGAAAACTCAAACCTCACTTGCATAATCTCCCTTAGTTCCCCACTGGTAATACTCAATGTAGTAAACAATTGTTGTACAAGTGTCATTGTAAATAGTGGCTAGTTATCTTTCATTTTTTCAACACAATTTTGTTCATGTTACACAAGGATGCATACTCCCCCAAACGTTGTGTCCCCATACCCACAACCATTTCTGAGATGCAGGGATGGAAGGGAACATTCTTTGTCACCATGATTTTGGGGATGCTTCCTCTAAACGGGCTCCTTTAATGCACACCATTGAACAATAAAATTTTATTTTTTTATTGTTGTTACTTCAAACAGTGAACATTGAACATTAAATCTTAAACTATAGGCATTATGCAAATTTCAAAATTTGAATCTTGATGTCATGTACTGCTAAACTTGTAAACCCCCCCACCCCACCTAGAGACACCCCCCCACACACAAACACATATACATTCAATGAGGCATCCAACTTGATATACAACTATTAGACAGTTGTCGTAAATAGGAACCGATTATCTTTTATTTTTTCAACACTATATAGATATAAAAATTGTAGCATACAATTGCCATATAGGTGTCAAATAGTGGCCAGTTATCTTTTATATTTTCAAGATAGTTTTATCCATATTATATAGGGGAACATCATCCCCCAAATGTTGTGTCCCCATCCCCACACCCATTTCTAAAATGTAAGGAACATTCTCTCTCACCATTATTTTTGGGTCTGTTTCCTCAAAATGGGCTCCTTAGATCCACTGTGTAGGAGGCACACCATTGCACAATGATTTTTACTTTTTATTTATGTGACATACAATAAGTAAACATCATGCAATATATGAATATCTAAATTTCAATCTTGATGGTTTTTTCTTCCAACCTTAGTTGCAAGCTTTAATTTTCATCAACTCTGGAATCTTTGAGGGATCTTCCCCTCACACAACTATTTGTACATGTACTTGTTTTAGGATTAACATTTTGGGCTTGCCCCACTCATCCATTTCTTTGTTTCTTTCTTTTCTTTGCTTTATTCTATTTTGTTAGCCTTGCTTCTAGGGGCCATTTCCCTAATACTTTTATATTGCAATAGGAGAACATTCTAGTCCCACTAGCCTATTCTTTGACACTCATGACATTAATATAATTTTTTGTTCTTCCTTTCTGAAAGATCCCCAACTAAGAGAGTACAATAGAATTCAAGACATAACATATAATGATATGAAGTAAGCCCCACATGAATAGCCCAAACTAATTAGACTAGGGTTATCATAATCCCATACCCTCATGATACTAAGCTCGTTAGGTTGTTTCACAATTTTTATTTCTATTATCAGGCTACTAGCTTATACATACCAACATCTTACAATGTAATTTTCTGACTTCTTTTTCAATGACAACATAGTATTTGAGCCAATAGTATAATTGAGAGAATGCATTTTGATTTATACAAAGAGAAATAGGTGTTATTTCTAGTGAGAGGAGTAGAGTGAATGAGAACTTGCACCAAGTTTACCTAGATAGTAAGATAGGAAAAGCTGGGGAGTTTTTATACTTCTTTTGTAGACTCTGACCACCTAGAGTTTTGGAATATCACCCTTGACTCCTCAACCTATCTTCTGATGGGTGGCTTTAGTTGGGAAACACCAAGAAGTTGTATTGTTGAGCTTGATCATGCTGTTTACTTGATGATCACTGATGGATGCCAAGGCCAAGGAAATTAGTGTGATATTTGCAGGATAGAAGATGTGAGAATGAGGATTTGTGCCTAGAAAGTCTACACAAGATACATAAAAGTGTGTAGTTGTTGGAGAAAACTAAGGTAGTTTGGAAAAATATGCAATTGTTGCAAAAGAAGAATTGATACAAAGCTAACCAGGATCAAGTGTTCCCATTCACTTGTTCATACATTCACATCTTTAAGAAAGGTCATGTCCATTAAATATAAACTTCTATAATGTAAGTTGACCTCCCTTATATGAATTGATTTCTTAAGTAATTCAACCTTAACAAATAATTATAATGAAGTTATTTTCTTATATAAATCGACCAGTATTTATTATCATTAATTCATATTAGATCACCACCTATTTGGTGATAATGATTAGTTCATACTTATTTTATTATTTTGTGGAGTTTTTTTTAAGGCAGTTTAAGGAGGAATATTACACTCTTGTTCTTGCAATCTTGACATTAATGAGACCAATTGCATCAAAACTAATGGCCAATAAATCAACAACCACTTTAATACCACAAAACTATTGTTGCAACAATAACATGAAATATTTTTTCAAACTTGTATCCCAAACCTATCACATTAAATAAGCTGCAAACTGTCACTTGGCATGAATATCATAAACACAAACATGATATTGTCTTGAAGGAATATAAGCATCATATTAATTTCCAAGACTCATACCAATATTATTGAAAGCAAAGAATAAGTGTTCAAACATATGTTCAAACAATGATAGTGGGCTATTGACCCCCCCTCAAAAGGATACCTCCATGAAAAACTTCTCCTTCATGCATACCAATTTACATAAATTTAAATATCACTACATGTAGTTGGATTGAAGGGCATAAAATGGTACATGATTTTTTGTGTAGGAGATAGATCACATCCAAAAACATGGGAGAGCTATGCAAAATTGGAGAAATTTGCTTGGAAAATAAAGGTAGTAGGGTATTTCTAGATTCAATACTTTTACTTAATGCTATGGAATAGAAGAAAAAAAAATCATTTATTTGCCACCATAGTGGAAAGTTAGCAATTACATTTGGTTTGTTAAAAATGGCCTTTAGTACAACTATTAGAGTTGTTAAGAACCTTGAAGTATGTTTTGATTTTCACATTGCATCTAAATTCATCTCCAAGATTGTTGCAGGAGAAATTGTTCTGAGAGATAAGAACCATTTCCATCATTTTAAATAGGGACAATGTTCTTGTGCAGAATATTGGTGATGCTAAATGAAACAATCTGAAAAATAGGCATGTACTATAATAATGTGCACTACTTTAGATATCCAGTAATAATGAAGGGACATCCATCAAAGAATAATAGCAGGGATTTCTAGAATATTTCTTAGTTCTTCTGCCAACTAGATTCATCATGGACCATGATCTTCATGGTCATCATGTTGACCTCCATACATGAAGAGTTAAAAGGGGGCTAGTGCAAATATTCTACAAGCTATTGCTAGATCTGGAGTCTTAGCTAGATATGATTAGTTGTAGTTAATTCCTTTCAGAAGATACTGCTAATAGTTAATTCCTTTCAAAAGATACTACTAATATCATATGCTATTTCCTACTCAATCACCCAAATTTTCCTTCAAGGATTACATTAAGAAGCTTTTCGACTTCAAGGAAAAAATTATGAGAGGGTTGTTTTTAAAATGGAAGACTATCAAGCTTTTGATGGTCCTTTATGTGCTCAGACATTATTACATACTTCTCAGCTAGCGAAAAGTGCCAGTGGATGATATGTACTGATGTAGATAAGTTTCTATTCTCTTGTCCTTGGTTAAATAAGATAGGTGTAACTAAGGAGGACATATTCCTAAGCAAGTGGGGACAATTCTAAAGAATTGGCAGAAATATGAGCATAGATAAGAGCTAAAGAAACCTTGAATAGTGACAAAGAAATGTTTTCAATAGGTCTGAGAAGGGATAAAAGGTATTTGAGAGGCCTAAGAAACCTCATAATAGGCTAACAAAGTATAAGAGAAGAGTGATTCTAGTGGTCTGTTGTAGCAAAAGGGAAGTATGATGGTTGAATGGGATAAGACTAGACATTGAACAAGGTATTTTGACACTCCTCACATAGCAAAGTGACAGTGATGCAGAGGGAAATCTTGATAGCATAAGAACATATATTGAAGGATCCTTGAAAAAAAGGGAAGTCAATACTAAAGAGTGACAAGGAAATGAAGATGGTGATGAGACACAAGTTATATCTCTTGATTATGCTCTGCAAACATTGCATGCAAGATCTACAAATTTGGTTGGTAATTTAGGTGGAACAAGGGTGGCATTAACTAAAAATAAATTAAGTCTATAATGAATAAGATAGTGACTATACCACAAGAAGCTTTGTGACAACATAAATGTTTCAAGCTGATTAACTCAGGAGACAAATATGCACATGGTGGTTTTGTTCAAAGAGGAGTTATTAGGTGATGACCACAAGCCAATAAATCATGAAAATACTGGTTCAAGCACATATATCTACACCAAAACATGACAACAATTCACAATTTGAAAAGATCAAGAAAGCTCATGGATACAACTACTTAGATATAGTGATAGTTGTTAGATCATGCACAAATGATACTCATAGGGTATGATTTTTATCCACTATTCATAGGAGATTTCCCACATGAGAAATAGTTGGCTTCACACTTTAGGACACTATGCATATTTTGATTGCAAAGTGTTGCCAAATATTTTTAAAGAGGTGGCTCTTAAAGCTATTGAAATGCATAGTAAAAGTGGATAGATAAATGAGAAGATCAACATGACAATTTTCAATCATGCATGAAAATGAATTAAATAAAAGACATCACAGTGGTAGACTAGATAGGGAGTAGTTCAATGATGGATAGTAAAGCTTCACATGGCATGAACCCTAGTATGGAGGTACATAACAAAGGAGGGACTGATCATTGAAAAACATTCCAATGAATATAGGACAATGTTTGCATGATGGGGAATAGGTGTTAGGTTTGTAAAAATAAATCCATGAGATTCATAAAAATTATGAAACAATCTCTTTTACATAAATCTAGGATAATTAAGTAAATGCAAACACTTGCAAGAGAAATTGTTCTAAGAGACATGAACCATTTCCATCATTTTAAACAGGCTCAATGTTCTTGTGGAGAATATTGGTAGTGCTAAATGAAACAATCTAAAAAATAGGCTTACACTATAATAATGTGCACTACATAAGATATCTAGTAATAGTGAAGGGACATGCATTAAAGCATAACAACAGGGAATTTTTTTCATATGTTGTAGTTACAAGTGCTCTGCTAGACATACATGAAAATGTGGAAGCATAGACAAGGCAAGCGAACTATTTCCAAAAATGCCTCAAAGAAATGTGATATCATGGAATGTCATGATTAAAGGATATGTTCAAAATGAGTTTTTTTTTGAGAAGTCCGTAGAAAAATTTAAGCAAATGCAACTAGTGGGTGTAAATCCAAAATCCTCAACCTTTAATCTATTCAAAATAAATGAAATTTTCTTAAACCCTAATAATTACACCCATAAACTATTGCTTCAATCTATTCACAGTAAAATAAATTTGAAAATATCATGGTTTAAGGGCTTACTTAGATTTAATTATTAAGGTTTAAGTAAAAAAAAATACTTAAATCCTAATAACTACACCATAAACTATTGCTTCAATCTATTCACAGTAAACAAAATTTAAAAATATTAGGGTTTTAGGGCTTACTTAGATTCTCAAGTTTGGAAAAAGAAAACCTTGAAATGACATCAACAACATCAAATACAATACAGTCCATAGCCGTGGCTGAAGATGGGTGACCTATATTCTAAAACCCTCAACAAAACCTTATTTTCAAGATGTAGCTCACCAAATTGGAGAAGTGAAAGGTCAATACTATCAAGGAAGAGTTTGGACCTGAGCGGGAACCAATAGTGGTGGGAAAAGTAGCAAAAAAAGGTGAAAATAACAAAAAAAATGGCAAAAAATGATGAACGACTGAGATTCGTTTAACCGTGTTGCATTGAGATAGTCTCAATTTTAGACCATTGATAGACAAAATGAGCTTGGCAAAGTATAATTTTTTTTTTACATAATGCAAGAAATTAATATATAAATATAATATAAAATGTAATTAATATATTATATATTTAATATAATAGTAACAGATTAAATATCCATAACATTTTCTAGTAATTTTACATGTGTAGTTATTGTTAATCAAGAGCATGGGCAGGATTGTGGAGCACGGGCAGGAAAAGCATAATTTTGAATCTCTGAACAATGGAGCAGGCCGTGGAGCAAGATCTGAGGAATCCGAAGCAAAATCGGTGCATGTTTCGAGTGTGGAAAAAGGTAAGGATGAATTTGATGAGGACACCAAAAAAAAAATCTAGGTGGACCCGAGAGGAAAGACAAATCAGGGGAGGTCCCTTGAAGGACAAAAAGGTGAAAAAGGTGAAATTTCCAATGAAGTGGTAGGGACCGCTGATAGGGAAGGAGCAAAGTGCAAACCCTAGTCTTCATTGTTTGGTGTTAAACCAAATGGTAAATTGATTTTCCCTCCAATGAGTAATCAT
The DNA here is from genome assembly GCA_007258455.2 of Sequoia sempervirens. NCBI lineage: Eukaryota > Viridiplantae > Streptophyta > Pinopsida > Cupressales > Cupressaceae > Sequoia > Sequoia sempervirens. The sequence continues at coordinate 11,431 of VDFB02372449.1, forward strand.
TCTAACCCAGCGAAAGGTAAGTTTTCCATCCCTGTGCCTGATCCTATTATTGATCATAATAGTGCTTTGATGGAAAAAGTCTTGGTTGGAAAATTCATGGGCCCTAGACCAAATTTTGAGGTGGTTAGGGAGTTTGTCAAAAATAAGTGGAGAACTAATGGGAAAGTTACAATGGCTACTCTTCCCAGAGGTTTCTTTTCCTTTGAGTTTACCTGCAAGGAGGATATTTTGGCTGTGAGGAGTGGAAAACCCTGGGTCATTGGAAAATATTCCTTGGCCCTTAAGAAGTGGACCTCTCACTTGGATCTCTCTGATTCTATCTTTGAGAACATTCTAGTTTGGGCTAGACTCCCGGGTCTCCCTCTAGAATATTGGAATGAGGACATTTTCAACGACATTGCTAGTTCTTTTGGAGAACTTCTATCTATTGATCCTATGACAACAACTAGAAAGTGGCTAGTGTTTGCTCAAATTTGTGTGGGAGTATCACAAAATGCTGACCTTCCTTCTTCAATAGATATTCAATATAAGTTGGGAACTTGGACGCAAACTATAGATTTTGAGTCCATTCCCTTTGCCTGCTTTAAATGTAGAAAAATGGGGCATTGGGCTAAGAAATGTCCTTTAAATTTTAGTAAAGAAAGAGAAAACCATCAGTCCAACCCAAAGACTGTCTGGAGAAAGAAATCTGAAGGGGAAGGACAAGCAAGCAATACCAATACCCTTAATGAGGAGGTTGGTAAAAAAGATGAAACTCAAAGGAATATCTCTGGAATATCTCTGACCTTAATGAAGAAACAAAATCTAAGGATCCTAATGCACAAAAGAGTCACCAAACAAGGGCAGAAAATAATGCTGATCCTAAGAAAAATGATGAATAAACATTAGAGAATGCAGAGGAAGGTAAAAGGGATGAGGACTTTGCTTCCTCCACTCTCAAGATCTTATCAGAAGGTAGAAAAAATGGGTTTCCTAGATTGGAGGACATTCCTATCCAGGGTCTATCTTTGGATATTGACATTCCTATCCTGAATATTACCTCTACTGAATGCTCCCTTTTGAGTGTCCCTCTTAATCTCGGGGAAAATACAACCTCAAATTTTGTTAAGGATACCTTTGAGGATCTGAGCCATAACATTGAACTTTCGAGTGATAATTTGAATCATCCTAGGAATGACTTGATGGATACTCTCCTTTGGGAGCAAAGAAGAATGTATGATAAGGAATGGGAACCTGGTAGAAAGATGGAGAGCCAAGAAGACATTGAATGGGAAAAAGTCCTCTCTCATTCTAAGAAAAATAAGGAGAAAAGCAAACATTAGAACACTTCGAGTGGAGTTGTTACCAAAACAAGAGCAAAGGTGGATTGTGGAGCTACTAAGCTTAGCCAAGGCATAAGGTCAGACAAATGGTAGAGAGAGCATGAAATCTTTCAGGATATAGCAGATGGTGTTCAAAAGACCATTCTTGAGATTCTCCAATCCCTTGGTAAGATATGAAGATTATGTCCTGGAATATAAGAGGGCTCAATAGCCTTCATAAGAGGGATGGTTTGCACAATTTTTTTAAGGATCATAAACCTAATATTCTCCTCATCCAAGAAACCAAAATTTCCAAAGAAAAGGTGGAGAAGATCAAAATGTTTCAAAATTGTGGGATTCAAGGAAATAGTTCAGATGGTGCATCACGAGGCATAACTACCTTTTGGAACCAAAACCTCATTAAAGGGGAACCTTTGCTAGAAAGTAACAATCATGTGGCTACTAAATTCACACATATAAGAGACAACTTTAGCTATATTCAGTCAAACATCTATGGGCCCAATGGGAAAGGAGCTAGAAAATCTTTGTGGAATGAGCTCTCTACTTTTTTTAGGATTTTTGATAATGACCACTGGATAGTAATGGGCAATTTTAATACTCCCCTTATGAATGAGGAGAAATTTGGAGGCTCTCAGGTGAATCAGGAGAGTAAATATGATCTTTTCGATTTCATCATCAACAAGGAGCTAATTGATATGGACTTGCAAGGGGCTCAGTATACTTGGTCGAATAGAAGAATTGGTAAGGAACTTATTCAACTAAGGTTAGATAGAACTTTAATTTCTCATAAGTGGCTTTTAAGCTATTTTTTCTCTCTTAAAGCTCTCTCTAGAGTTGGGTCAGATCACTTTCCCATAAGTTTTGTGGCAGACCCTATAAAGGTGAAGAAAAACTCTCCCTTTAGATTTGAGAGAATGTGGTTGTCCCACCCCCTTATCTTTGATGAAATTAGGAAATGGTAGAATATTGATGTTCCGGGTACTGCTATGTTTAGAATTGCTAAAAAACTGAGAGAAGTCAAACACAATTTAAGAAGATGGAAAAAAAATCCTTTGGAAACATTTTTGGTATTAAATATGAACTTCAAATGGAGCTTGCAGAGATCCAGGACAAAATCCAGAAGGAAGGATACATTGAAAAAATAAGGATAGAGAAAATGAGTTGCTGGTGAAATTGCATGACATAATAGCTAAAGATAAGGAGTTCTGGAGGTAGAGATTGAGGGTATTGTGGCTTTCAGTTGGAGATAGAAATACAAGGTACTTCCATTTATCTGCTTCTAAACATAGGGATGCTAATAGAATCGCTTCCATAGAAGTTAATGGTACTACGTTTGAGGAAGAGGAAGACATCAAAAAGCAAGTTGTCCTCTTCTATAACAACCTTCTCTCGATGAATGGGGAAATCAATCAAAATGACCAAGACTTTTTATTAGAGGCCATCCTCAACATTGTTGTTAGGGAAGATAATGAAAAGCTTGTGGCCATCCCCTCTAAGGAGGAAATCAGGAAAGCTGTATTTTCTTTTGAAGGAAACAAGGCCCCTAGGCCTGATGGATTTCCTATGTTCTTTTTTCAATGGTTTTGGGATATTGTGGAAGATGATATTGCAAATGTTGTTAAGGAATTCTTTGGATCCAGAAGGCTCCTTAAGGAACTAAATTCTAATTTTGTGGTCCTTATTGCTAAGAAACCAGGGGCAATGGAGTTTGAGTCATTCAAACCCATTAGTCTCTACAACTCTCTCTATAAAATCATATCAAAGGTCTTGACTTCAAGGATCCTTTCTATCCTTCCTTCGTTGATTTCCCCTTAGTAGAATGGTTTTGTTCCTAGAAGGAAAATCTTAGACTCTATATTCATAGTCCATGAGAATATTCATTCACTTATGGAATCTAAAACTGAAGGGTTTATTCTTAAGCTGGACATATCCAAAGCTAATGACCATGTTGACTGGGAGTTTTTATTCAAAATTCTAAGGGGATTTGGTTTTAGTAGCAAAGTCATTCAGTTGGTGAATCAGTTGGTTACTATGGTCTCCACATCTATTATTGTGAATGGATCTCCTTCTAGATTATTTCAAAATTCAAGAGGTTTAAGATAGGGTGTCCCTATCTCACCTATTCTTTTTAGTATAATGGTTGAAAGCCTAGGAAGGAATCTGAAGAGATTGATTGAACAAAGGTCTCTTGCAGGTCTTAGTCCTTCTTCCATGAATCTGATTTTCTCTCACCAACAATTTTTTGATGGCACAATGTTGATGGGAAGATCTATAGTGAGTGAGGCTAAGACTTTGAAACAAACTTTGGATGTGTATGAGAAGGTGACAGGGAAGATGGTTAACAAAGAAGAGTTGCATCTTTTTCTTCAATACCCCTAAGCATAGACAGGTCAAGATTGCAAGAATCCTTGGTTGTAGAGTGGAATACTTACCTTCTTATCTTGGACTTCCGTTATGCCTTAAACCTTCAGACTCCTTTTAGTGTTCATTGGTTGATAGGTTCATAAAGAAGTTGGTAGGTTGGAAAGGAGATCTTTTGAGCCAAGCTAGAAAAATTTAACTTCTTAAAGCTTCTCTTCAGAACCTCCTATTTTATGCTTTAAGCCTCTTCAAAATCCTTGCTAAATATGCTGAGGCCATTTAAAATATCCAAAAAAGATTCATTTGGTTTGGAGTGGAGGAAAGAAAGAGAATTCCTCTCATAGGGTGGGATTTGGTTTGCAGACCAAAAAACTTTGGGGGTTTAGGTCTCAGAAAAATTAGAATTATGAATAATACTCTCCTAGCCAAGCAAATATGGAGATCTTTCTTGTCTGGTGGAGAATGGAAAGACATTTTAAGAAGTAAATACATGGCTGATCGTATGTCTCTCAAAGCTCTGCTGGACTCTTCTATCCTCCCTCGTGGCTCAGCTTGCTGGAATGATATGATTGTTGGTAGAAAAATTCTAGAATCAAGGATAGGATGACACATTAGAAGTGGCAATCAAGCTAGATTTTGGGAGGATAAATGGCTCTTTAAGGAACCCCTTATCAATATTGAAAGATTCAATAGATGGGTAGAGCAATGTAAAGTTGCTTTCAGGGAACTTGTCAAAGATTATTGGTATGAAGGAGACTGGGTGAGCTTATGTGTGATTAGTTAGGCTTTGGCTCAGCTCCAATCCTCCCTAAAGGTTGTCAGTTTGGGACAGACTCAACAGGATGATATTATTGTTTGGATGGAGAACCCTTCGGGTAACTACTCTGTCTCTTTGGCTGTCTCTTTGTTGTCCCTTTCTCAAGCCCCCCCTCCCTTCTGGTCAAAAGCTTGGATTAAACACTTGACTCCAAAATTCAATATCTTCTTCTGGATCATGCTTCATAATAAGGTTCTTACAGTGGAAAATATTTGTAAACGGGGACTTCAAATCCCCAACAAATGCTACCTCTGCAAGAGTGAGGTAGATTCAGCTAACCACTTGTTTCTTCATTGTCTGTTTGTTTCCTTAATCTAGGGAAAATTATTAGCTCTCTGGAATATCTCTTGGGTGTTCCCCCAGACCATTGAAGAGTTCTTTTTTACAATGGAAAGCCCCTACTCAAAATCCCTTCATTCGAAGGTTATGGGCTTTCTTATTCCCTTTTCTTGCTTGGGGAGTTTGGAAAGAACGTAATAATAGAATTTTCAGGGACAAGGAGATGTCAAAGAATAATGTCTTTGAGAAATTTTTTAGGATTATAAAGGAAAAATTTAATGTGATTCCTCAAAAAGCTCTTAACCTGGAAGTTGTGGTGTGCACTCCCTATGAGTTAAGGATAGCAAAAGATTGGAATATTAAAGTGGATATTTCTTCAGCTTCCAAGCCTGCCAAGAAAAGTAGGGAGGGTGTGTGCTAGACCTTTCCTCCATACAGTTGGTATAAGGCCAACTTTGATGGAGCTACGAAGAGAAACCTGAGCATGGTTGGAAGTGGAGGTGTGTTAAGGGATTCAAATGGTAATTTTATGGTGATTGTGGCCATATCCCTAGGTCACCAAACCAACCATGTGGTGGAGGCTATAGGTGCCTTTCAAGTTTTGAAGTTAGCTCATAATTTGAATATAAAAAATTTATGGCTTGAAGGGGATTCTAAAAATATCATTGATTGTCTATTAGGAAGTACCCCACCCTCTTGGTCGATAAAGAATTGGATTGATGAAACAAAGTCTATTCTAGAAAAGTTTGAAAAATTAAAAGTTCACACGTCTACAGGGAAGCTAACAGCGTGGTAGATTACTTTGTGAATGAAGGGGTTAGGAAGCAAGGATTGAACACATGGAAAAATTATAGGGACTTGAGAACTAAAGTCAGGGCCTTACTAGATTATGATGTTGTGCATGGGAAAGAGGAAACTACATTTAATGATTAAAGGGAAAGGGGAAAAGTACATTGAAATCAAGAGGTTTTATGGGGCCACATCATATTACTTAGATGGGAAGAAAAATTGGCACACTTTGTGGGTGCATTGGAATAGCTACATAATTCTGCAATAGGTGCTTGGCTCTGGTAGAGTCTACAGTAAGGTGCAAACAAAAATGGGGGGGATAGGAAAAAAGTTTAGCCAAAAAGCTATGAGGTGCACACTAGGAATGATAAGGTTTGGAAGCATATCGAAAGAGGTGGGCTGGTTCCATTTCTGGAAAATCTTCATGGGCCCAATTCTATGGCCACTTACTACTTTGAGAAGAACTGGGACAATGGTGAAATAATTCTCTTTGGGAGAAAGGTGAAGCTGTATGAGAAAATTATAGGGGAGATTACTAGAATGTCCACTGAGGGAGTGGAGTTTTATCGCGACAAAAGGTTTTCTGATGAGGCGGTCATCAGATTTCCTAAGAAGGACAAGGAGAAATTGAAACTGGTTAAAATTTCTAACTATTTCAAAATTGACACCATCAAGGTGCTATGGAGAAAGGTGCTTCATGTTATAATGGAGTATATTATCCTAGACAAGAGATTTACCAAAGTGTATGGTCATAATTTTTCCATTCCAAACCACTTCCACCATAAGGTACAAATTTCTCTACCTTACTACCTATTATGTTTGTTGAGTAACAACCTTGAGGACCATAAGAAAAATCCTAGGAGATATCCTATTCTTCATCTTGGTCTTATTAGGTTAATATATGAACACTATCAAAGTATGCTGGCTTTATCTAAACCTGTTGCCTCCATGGCGTCTGAGGATTATGACACAAATAGTGGGGGTTCAGAGAATCAGCCTAACCAGGAGAGAATTGTTGAATCCCACCCATCCTTTGAGATGTCTAGTAAGAAAACCCATTCTAAAAAACCCCATCTTGCTAAAGCTAACCCTAAAACCTACCTCGACTGCTCTATCCCCTTAAAGAATCCTGTTCTCAAGGGCTCCCCTGCCAATAAGTTGGTTTCCTACTCTGCAGACTACTTGGAAGACAAAGCCGAGAAACTTGAAGCTAGTAGAAATTATGTGCCCTCCCCTCCTGCCCCTTTCAAATTTGAAGGCACCATATTTCCTAGCTCTCCCAGCCCGGGTGATGTTAACCTCATATTAGACCGGGTTCAATCTAGTGACATTCTTGCTTCTGCAAGAAACGACATTAGTGAGATTTGCAGGGTTTTGAAATGGGGCTATCAAGAAATTAATGATCTTAACCAAAGAAATAGGGCTCTGTATAGTAAGACAAAGGAGCTAGAATTGAAGTTGGTCACTCTCAGCAACGAAGAAGCGAAACAGAAAAAGAACAGTATTGGAAAGGAAGGAGGTGACATTGAGGATAAGTATAAGTCTCTAGAAGTAGAAATGGTTAAAATTAAAAATAACATGAAAACTATTGTGGAAAAAAACCATAAAATGGCTAGGCACAATGTCATAATCATCAATGCTATGTTTGAAAAGTTAGAAAAAACACAACATGGTTTGCTGGTTGTTGATCTAGAAGAGAATAAGGAAAGCAAGAACGAGGACCAAGGTATTTCGAAAAGAACCTGTGCCAATCTTAAAAGGAAAGCGCCTCCCACTACCCAAATGGTTCAGATCTTAAAGAGGGGGGTTTAGGATATGAACGAGCTGGAAGTTGAGACTGTGGATTTATTAAAGACCCAAATTTAGCTATTGCTAGCGTTTTGTCTGGATTTTTGGTTCTGTGGCCTTCGCTGGCTTTTTTGGTGGTTGTGGAATTTTATTGCTGTTGTTTTTACAACCTTTCTGATTTTGGTATCTTTAATGTTTTTACTTTAGCTTGTAAACTTCATGGTTTCGGGTCCCTGTAAAACTCATTTTTTCCTCTTTCAAAAACATAGATTAAATTATATATACTATAATTATATTTATTATTATATTTAATAGTATATATAGATTATATTATTATTATATACTATATTCTATAATAAAAATTACTAAATATAAATATATAATTTTTATAATTAATAATTAATATATAAAAAATCTAATAGTTTAATTGATCTTTAGAGAGATCAGGAAAAAGAAGAGATAGAGGGGGAGACAATTCTGTATAGATAGAGGAATATATACTAACACTTGCACCTAAAGTAGGTTCAAGGATTGCGCCAATAAAAAACTATATGTATGTTAATATGTTAGAGAGTATGTGTTTGTGCATGGATGTGCTACAAATTCGTTGCATGTGGCTAGCTTAAACAATTAATAATAAGTGCCAAATAATGGAATGAAATAAATTTAGACAAATATAGATTAAGGCTCCCTAACATACTTTGTGCTCTTGGGCTTAGATGTGGTGAATTTAGGGCTCCCTAACATGCTTCCTCTCTGACCCCATCATGGTGGACTATGGGAATAGAACTATTAATTCTTGATTCCTTAAATGATTTATTCAAATGTATTGAAATAATTGATAATATATATGTATTATATGTACCATAACTCTTATTGAATCACTAGAAGAATTATATGTTATCAAACTGGCTTCAAATCATATTTAAAAATATTAATGATTCATTAACATAATGAGTAATAAAAGTTAAAGAATGTAAATGTTATTTTTTTTAATAAAATATGTGAAGGCCTTAATGTAGAAGTTGTCAAAACCAACTTTAGAGTCCAAGAACACCTGCATGCAAAGGGATACCTGTCACAGGGAAGAGAATAGAGAAAAAATAAAGTGAGGGTTTGAAGCTCTGTAATGTCAGAGATATATTATTAGAACAATCGAATGATTATTTACAAAGATCAATCCTTAAAAGGAGATCAAGAAAAACCCTAAAAAGTAACCCTAATAGGTAGACATTTAATAATTAATATAATTATTAAATGTCACAATATGCAACTAAAGTGAAATCTTAAGAGAGGAATAAAGGTGACTTAATTAATATAATTAAGTTAAAACCTTTACTCTAACACCCCCCCTTAAGATGAGCAAGAGTGCAGCTAAAAACATGTGCAAAAAATCAAATGTAACTACAATGCATGGAAGTAAAATTGGGTCCCGGAAACTAGGCCTGATTAGGTACCCAAATACAACCAAATCTCTATAAAGCGGAGTAAAGGAGAAAACCCAGTGGGAAAAAACTCCTCTCCAAAAAGAGATGAACAAGAGTGAAAGAAGAAGAGAGATAGAAGGAGGACTCAACATGAACCCACAAGAATTGCTTCTATCACACAAGTACAAAATATGTTCCCCCCATGGGAGAGAGAAGAGACTCCAAAGCCCCCCCAGAATGAGAGAACCCTTGTGCCAATGATCAAAACAATGTGTCTCCTTGGAGGAAGAAGCAAATCCAATGGTCGAGGAAGAGGAAATCCCTAGATTTGAGGTGAAAATGGAAGTCCTGGATGATGCTCACTGAAGAAAAGAACTGCAGTAAGAGTGTCTGAATAATAGGATGGTGAATCAAACAACTCAAGATGATCTTGAAATAGAATCTCCAATGAAGATGGGATAAAAGATGTGCTGAAACTGTCATCTGTGAGGAAAGGAATATCCTCTGATATGGCCTCAACAACTGCACTTGATGGCTCGATGAGTGGAGCAACAATGTCAGTCATAGCTGAAGAGGAATCCTGCTAAACAAATGTGATCTCAACAGGAGGTAGAGGTGTAGAAGTCTCAACACTAGTCTCATGAATAGATGGAAGAACACATAAGTTCAAGTGACCAAAATTCACCTTAGATACTACATTCTCTCTTGTAGAAAGAGAGGAAAACTCAGACAGTGGAGATGGTGGACCAAAGTGTGTGAATGCATACAAATGGGAATAATGATCAACTGTCCATATTGCAACAATGTTGCCAGTCTGAATGTCTCTGATGTGCACTGAATCAGGTGTGAACTCAACTGTCTTCCCTGGTCCCACTGTGAGCAATCTGATAGATGGAGAGAAGGTTAGTGGACAAAGATGGAACACATAGTACATCATTGAATATACTATCATCAATGTTGATAAAACCTTTCCCACATACACTCATATAAGTGTTATTACCCATCAATATGTGTGGTGAGGATGCAGCCTTGAAAGATGAGAACATGTTCTGAGAAGATGCCATATGGTGTGAAGCACCTGAATCCAATAGCCATCTGGATGAATGTGAACTGGTGGTTGCACATAATGCATGACCCTTATGTGGGGCCTGCCCATCTGTCTGGAATGATGGTGAAGAAGAAGACCCGCCTGATGTAGATGAAGAAGAGTGATGAATATTGTTCCTCTCAAGAAGAGCCGATAAATCTGAAACCTGTTTTGCATATGCATCTATCTTCTTCTCATAACACTTGGAGTCATCATGTCCTGGCTTAGTACAATAAGCACACTTAGGTCTGTCTTTCTTCGATGATTCCCCTTTAGAAGAAGGTGAATCAGAGGTGTTTTGTGAATTGGAATCCTTCCAATGCTCTATGGTCTTTGGTTTATGTTTTTGCTTCTGCTTCTGCTTCCCCTGAGATGACTGTGCTACCAATGCTTGGTGTTGTGATCCTGTGAGAGCATCCAACTATGATATCTTGGCTTGCTCTCATGTCAACCGATCACAAAAAACCTCAAAAGTAGGCATGGTAAAGCGGTTTCCCAATGCATCCATGGTGGAGTAAAATGTTGAAGAGAAGATCTGAAAAGGACCTCGAAGCTTGGAAAGAATCAGGTAAATACACTCTTGATTGGTTTTGTTCTTACCACAATCCTGTAGAAGAGATCTCTATTGTTTGAATTTCATTAGAAAGTCCTCAATAGAGGGAAAATAATTAGGTACAAGTGAAGTTGACTCTGCCTCAATCTGTATTGCACAAAAATGATTGATGGTACCAAATAAATCATTGAATTAGGTCCACATTTCAAGAGGACACCCATCAAGATGAAAGAACAAGCTGTCTGAAACATGTAAGGAAATTAAACCCATAGCCTCATCCATCTTATTTCTATGCTGCATAACCTCAAATGGCCGTGTCAAAACTGGTTGAACTGTATCTAAATAGGACCACAACCCCTTTGATCTGAGAAGACGTGTCATGTATGCCTTCCAAGTGTGATAGTTATGAGGTGTGAGAAGTTCAATAGTAGAAGGGTTTTCAGCCATATTTGGAAAGGGTTAATGAATTTTTAATGTGAAGAGTTTCTGGTTTTCTAAAGTAAATGACAGAAAGCAAGAAAAAAATTCCCCCCACAATGCAAGAAACCAAACCCTAGTAGAGATTTTTTAGCTAAAAGGCAAGAAAAAAGAAAAAAAGATTCAGAATGAATATTGTGTACTTGATTATTTTTATGGAAAAAATAATAGAATATCTAAATAGTGTGCGTGAGAATCTTTTTGACGCCTATTTGTTTTCGAAAAACGAAGCAAAAATGAGCAAGTTATGCCCCTTAGAGTGCAAAACATATCATCTAACTTTGAATGCGAAAAAATGCAACCAAACTAGAAAATTTTGAAAATTTTTTTGTACCACCACGACGTGCTTGGAGCCAGCTTTCCAACGTCTATTTTTTTTCAAAAAACCGAGCTGAAACGCCCAAGTTATAGCCGATTTTCAGAAGGTTTTCAAAAAAACAAATACATCCTTTAGAGCCCTCAGGGGCTAAAAAAATACGCCCCTGGTCCAATGAGCGACCAGGGGGCTGGCGGAGCGGCACTTGGGTGGTAGTTTAGCGACATGTGGGTGGTGGGTGGTGCACTGGTGGCACAGGAGCGGCGAGCCGATGAAGAAGAGGGCCGACGGCAGGTGGGAGGCCGCTCGGCTTGTGGCGGCGCTGCAGTGGCCGTCGGGCGGCCAGTGGGTGGTGCAACCCTTTTCAACAAGCTGCAGTTTTTTAAGTGCAAAAAAATGATTTTTTTTTAATTTTTTAATTTTTTTTCAATTTTTCACCTCGTTCTGTGTGCCCTGGGGTTGTACGGCTCTGTGGCAATTTTTTTTTTGCCTTTTCGGTCGACTGTAGCCAAATTAGACATACTTTATATGAAAATGGGGGTTTTCAGGTGCTGGGAATCCAACGGCGAGGTCCGTTTGGGCCCAAAATGAACCCAAAAAATGAAGTAAGCTAAATCCACAAAAAAAACCCAAAAACCTGTGAAAGCCTGATCAAACCCTCGTAGCTCCAAAATCTTCAAAACAAGAATAGGATGTAGTAGGTCTGCTCTAATACCATGTAGAAGTTGTCAAAACCAAAATTAGAGTCCAAGAACACCTGCATGCAAAGGGATACCTGTCACAGGGAAGGTAATAGAGAAAAAAACAAGCGAGGGTTTGAAGCTCTGTAATATCAGAGATATATTATCAGAACAATCGAATGATTATTTACAAAGATCAATCCTTAAAAGGAGATCAAGCAAAACCCTAAAAAGTAACCCTAATACATAGACATTTAATAATTAATATAATTATTAAATGTCACAATATGCAACTAAAGTGAAATCTTAAGAGAGGAATAAAGGTGACTTAATTAATATAATTAAGTTAAAACCTTTACTCTAACACTTAAGACTACATCGAGAGGCAATGCCTTCCACACAATAGGTATTTTTGGTGCACCAAGCAACCTAGGTAGCCAAATGGCCCGCTTAGGTAGGGGTCCCATGAGGGGGGCTTAAGCTCTATGGATTATGATCAAATTCAAAAGAAAAAAAGAATAGAGGGGTAATAGTCATTTATTTAGTCATTTTTATTTTTCTGACCAATTATTTAGTTGTGATTTTACGGGATGACCAAATTAGGCATTTATTTAGTAATAATTTATACTTGTGAATTGCAAAAGAATTAGTAGAATTTAGTCATTTTTAGTCACGTGACTAAAAGCTTTAGTCAAGTAGTCATCTATTTGCCAAATTCTACTAGTGACAAATGAATTGGAAGTGCACCCTTCTTACCTATTTAAGCCAAAAAATTAGGGTTTTTTGCCCTAATTTGAGACAAAAGCTAGGGTTTTGACCTATTTGACCTATTTTTGACTTGTGCAACTTATTTTGAGCCATTTTTTGCATTTATGAGGCCATTTTTGGCACCTGAACCTATATTTGACCTTTGTTGAGAAATCAACCCAAAATTCCAAATTTTCATCGGTCTCTCGAGGGGGTAGGGAACCAACTTATTCCTTCCATTGAGGCAATAGTGGGGCATCCAAAAAATCATGAATTTTTTTATTTTTTGATATGAGCATTTTTTAATTTGAAGGCATCAGTATTTGAACCAATGTAACAAGTACCTTGCTTCAAAGAGGGGCAAAATGTAGACACTCAAAAATGTCTTGAATGATATCATGCACTCGAATATGATATACTAACATCATTTCATCCTAAAACCCATCCTCTTTTCACTTAATTGATTAAATTAGCCTAGCTATTTAATTAATTATGTCATTTTCATCTATTAAGCTGATTAATTTAATTAGGTTAATTCTTACCACTTTCAGGCTAACTTTTCGTCCTATTAAATTGGAGAAATCAAATTATCTAATTTAATCCCTAAGTCCTCTTATTTAATTAAATAACCCTAATCTATTTAATTAAATATCATATCACATCCCCCTTTTCATTAAATCATTTTATTTAATGAATATCATATAATTCCCCTAATTTGCATAATTGAAACCTTGTTTTAATTGTCAAATTACTAATTAAATCTAATTCTCCCACTTGCAAGGGAATATTCTTCTTTTGCAGTCCTCCAAAAGGAATATTCTCATAGAATATTCCTTCCCCTTTGCATATTAAAATTTGGTTTTAATTAACTAAATGCTAATTTTCCTCCAAGAGGGAATATTCTTTCCCTCTTAACTCATTTGAAAAAGGAATATTCTTCCTTGTAACAAAATTTCAACAAACTTCTTGTGCAAGTTTTGAAAGTGTGTTTGCTTGGATGATTGTGAGCCCTTGATTAAATATCATCTTGCATTCTTAACCGTTGATGGGAATCCATGATCCATTCCTCCATTTTGCTTCCATCTTGACCATTTATTGATTCTTTCAATCATGATCATCAGTTTCATTTTTGCTATTCTATAAATAGGGCTTGCATCTATTGAATAGGGATCCATATTTTAATAGTAGACTTATGCTATTAAAATCACTCTCATTTGAATCTAAATTTAGCATATATTTAGCTTCTTTTTAGTTTAAATCTTGCATTATTAGCTTAGGGCATCCATTAATGGCTTCCATGGTAACTTAGTTGCATCCATTTAGTATATTTTAAAATTAGGGTTTTAACCTTTCAAATCTTTCATACATTTGGAATAGCTTTGCATACACTTACATCAATAATCATAGCATTTATCATGTTAAAATACCTTTCATCATGTTTCACAACACATCTTTCATCGGTTTCATCAATTTTCTTCAATAAAAGTAATTGAAACAAGCTCATTATCCAAGAGATTGGGAAAGGGTCGCTATTCCACATCAATGCGACACCACTCCCCCAATAGAATAAGTTTCAATGTCTTAGAGTAGATGTTTATCAAGATTTCGTGCTTTAGAATGATAGTTTTAATAGATTCTTCATCTTTGTTTACATTGAATGATCTTATTCAATTGATGGTTAGTGGCTTAAATACACTTTGAATCCTCATGGATCAAGTTTAGTTAACCTATGATATGCCATTGGTCACAATATCCATAAACTCAAGTGATCAACTTAATCACATAGGTGAGTTTTAACCTTGATATATCCTAATCCTAGGATAAATACATCAACTAATGTCTAGTCTGATCACATAGGTTAATCTAACCCTATATGTTCCAATCAAGACCAAATGAACAACCCAACCAAGTAGGTTATTTCCAACCTATAGGATCCAATATGTACTTAAGTACATTTCCCAACCTAGTAGGAAATTCCTAACCTTGAGTTTCATTATTTAAACTTCTCAACTCATTAAGTTATTCCAAACCTAAGATTTTATTCGAGAGTGATGTATGATCAAGTGATCATTCCGATAAAGATAATTGATGTGGTTTACATAATGACACATCATATCTTTTATACCGTTACTTTTTTAATGCTAACTCTATCATTTCCAAGGTTCCCTAGCATAATAAGCTACAATGTCAAGTCACTTCATGATGTTGATGCATTTCACGTTATACATGTAGTCTAAACTATCTATAGAACATCAATATCTAATTCCTGTGTAGGGTATGTAGGAGTATTAAGACACTTTAAGTTGATCATATTTCATCATTTCTGGTATGTAATACCAATGATAAACAAACACTCTTATTATGGAGTACATACAAACTCTTTCATAGAAAAGCATAAAACAACTTCTTTTCCTTTCCAAAGCAAATAATATGATTTCCTAATGCATGTATTCTCAAGTAGTTCAAACAAAGCATTCAAATCTCATTCTTCACAAATAAAGAAAAATAAAGACTAGATCCTCATGCCTATAATACACTTAACCTAATTTACTGACTTGTTGCATAGACTTCCAAAGATAACTTGCTAGCCTTCACTTTTCCACTCAAAGCGACACTTCACTATGTCCTCTTTCACAAGATATCTCAATACTCTCACAAAGTAACTCTAAGTTCTCACCAAATAACTCTAAGCTCTCACAAAATATAACTTCTTAGAATATTTGTAGAAGAATAGGTTTAAAAAATAATATGTCCCCAAATGAGAGTGCTAGCCCATCTATTTATACAAAAAATTGAGACATTGATGCCAAAAGAAAAGGTGTATCAGTCGATACCACTCCACATGTAGAATGACTCACCTCTCATAGCAAAAAGGTGGCAAAAATCTAAGTGAAAACTCAACTTGGCATTCTATAGATTGATCCCTTTGGCTTGACAGTAGCTCAAGACTATTTCAAATATGCACATAAAGATGAAAACTGACTTGCAATCAAGATAGACTTCTACAAAAATTGAGTTTTTATATATTGGCGCCATGTTTCAGTAATCTCCCTATTCTTTAGCTTTCCATTTAAATAGAGAATAATCCAATCTATATCTAGCTATGTTTCCCTTTTTCTGACTTGGTCTTGAACTGATAATCAATAAATCATTGAATGAATCGACTTCCCTTATCCAAGAATTTTCTTCTATTGCATATACCACACTCAAGTGTTACCATATTACCTTTATTATGTTGGCTAAGTCTTAATACATCTTTGTGTGTTGGCTTCAATGTGCTACTCCGAACACCATCACATAACATTTACTAATACTACACTACACATTGCATATATGTGCAACCACATTCAATTTGATTTATCATTATCAAAGGTTTGTATGCAAGGTTCAAAATACATAGTTTGCATGCTATATACTTAGCACGTTTCATTTGTATTATGCTCAATGTATTACATATAAACCTTTCAATGCATTATATGCATTCCTTCACATAAGCGCTTTATGAGCAACCTATTTAGATTTTAAATTTCTTACTTAAAGGCTCATAGTATCCTTATAAACTTTGTGCTTATAATATATACCCAACACTATATTTCTCTTGCATCAACCAAACATATGCTTCTATGGATCGACTTCTATTCTTTGCATATATGTGTATAAATCATCCTTTAGTACTTTTCATTCTATATACATGCTAATCAACCTCTATTAAATACCAAATGTATACACTTAAAAATGGTCATATCACATTGTCTGGTAATTAATTAAATATTTTTAATATTTAATTAAAATCTTTTGATTCTATCTACGTATAAATAAATTTAAATAATTTATTTATATTGTTCATGATTTCATTTCGATTAGATATTTAATCACCTTTTCATATTCATTTCTTAATTAATTAAATAAATGTTACAATTTATTTATATTAATTATCATATAATCTTAGTTTGAATATTTTATTCAAATAAAGATTAAAATATTATAATTCTTCTAAATATCATTTATAATTAAATATTCCAAAATATTTGATTATTTCCTCTAATCCAATATTCATTTTTAAATCATTTCAAAATTCCTCCAATTCAATTCAAAAATCTATTCATAATTAAATATTTCCAAAAATATTTAATTAAATTCTTCTAAATATTTCAAAAATCTTCTAAAGCCACATCATGATTAAATATTACAAAATATTTAATTAATTCTTCTATAGTTTTCAAAAATCAAAAATCAAATATCAAAAAGAAATAAATTAAATTAAATAAATTTTAATTTAATTAATTTGGGATTTATCTTCAACTCCCGGGAAACAAACTGCCAAAACAGAAAATTAAATTTCTCTGTTCCTGTGCAGGTTTGTTCCCGTGGGTTGAAGACAAGCTTCCATTCTTCTCTCCAGCCTCTCAACCTCCCCCATTTTCTTCTCCAACCTCTCAATCTCTCACCATTCAAACTTACCAGACAATTCATAGCCATAGATTCTTGCCAGCAAGGATGAAGCCTGCAAAAATCTATAAATACAGCTGCCGGGAGCTCCAAAAGATATAGAATTTAGAAGCAAGTAAATTATAGGCAAAATTGCATAGGATTAGCATTCATAGAGCATTTTCATAGCATAGAATCACAGCAATAGCAGTAGAATCATGATACATCTCACTCACAGCCCCTGTGCATAATCACATCCCCTGTCCATATCCGTATCAATAATTTCACTTTCATCAACATATAGAATAGTTTTCCTTTGCATACTCGTTCTGCAGCAGCCATTTGGAGAAGCTTACACAATCTGAGAGCCAAAAGCTTCAAAAGAATCTCTGTGGATAGAGAAAAATGGGACGGCACTGAAGAAGATTTTGTTTGCTTTTAATTTAGTTTAATTTCTTTAGTTTAAAAGTTTCATTTAGTGTTTTAGTGTTTTGTTTTACATTTCAATTAAACATTATACACATTTTTGGCGCCCACCGTGGGGCACTTGCCCCTTTTTAATGTTTTGTTTGCAGTTTTTTTTTTGACAGGTTATAGGAAAAACAGCGGAATAGCGCAGACGACACGTTTTCGGAAGAACACTTCCAGTTTAGCGCCTGTGACTAATCTTTCAGCGCCCTTGAAGTCTGTTTTAGCGCCCGTGACTAATCTTTCAGCGCCCGTGACTAATCTTTCATCGTCCGTGAAGTTTCTTTCAGCGCCCGTGAAATCTGTTTTAGCGCCCGTGAAGTTTCTTTCAGCGCCCGTAATGTTTGTTTTAGCGCCCGTAAAGTCTGTTTCAGCGCCCGTGAAGTCTGTTTTAGCGCCCGTAACGTTTATTTCAGCACCTGTAATTTATTTTGCAGTGCAAATTTTTAAAGGACTGTAATCTGTAATCTGTAACTGTAATTTAATTTAACTGATTCCGACGCAGCCGCGGACAGTTAATAATTTTAAGCATAAAATTTACCAATCCGAGGGTAGTCATTTAAGGATAAAACAAAGCAATCCTAGGGTAGTCATCTAAAGGATAAAATTAACCAATCCTAGGATAGATACTTTATCTTTCAATTTGGGTTTAAAATTGAATTTTCTTGTTATGTGAAACAACATCTTCACTTAGTTAGAAAATTTTTATTTTGGTGCTTAATAATTGAACCCTTGTTTGCTTTGTTCTCGGTGATAGGCCTATGCTCTCCCCTTAACTGGGTGATCAAAATGCCAAACTCATCAATTTTCTTTTATGCAATTTACTGCTTTATTAAAACCTTGTAGAGAGCCTGCTCTTGTGGGAAAAAGTACTCACCCAAGAGGAACGACTCAAGTGGGTTCAAGCCAAAGCCAGCCTATTTCCACCCCACTATAAAATTTAAAGAAAAATTGGGGAAACCCTCTTTTGACGGTAGTGTGCATGATAACCATCCCCAAAGCCTTTGTTCTAAAGGTAGGGAGGTCTCTCGAGGGAGTCTATCATTTGCCGCACCGAACGGAAATCCTTATTACGAACCTAGTGTAGTAACTAACTGAGTCAGTATCCAAACATCATCTCAATCACAGTGCAGGGGAGGGAAGAATCTACCCACAAGATACTCACCATATAACTGCCAAGGATTGTTTGCTCAGGGGATCCGGTATCCACTTCCGTCACTCTGAGTACGCACCTGGAAAAGACAAAAACACGGGCGCCCTTTCGGGGGTGACACGGCTGTGTGAGTCGACGCAGTTTTAAGATGTGGGCTGTTGATTGCTATGATGACCTACTTGAGAACTAAGAGTGAGTCTGTTTGAAGTGCTTGTCATGTGTAAAACCTGTTAAAACAATTTTTGAAAAACATTTTGGTTACACACTTGATGTTTAGAATAGGACTTAAAACAAACGTTTTTAACTTGTTTGATGTATTTTCATTACATTAATTTAGAGAAAGATCATCCAAAACACTCATTATCATATTGATCAATCTCATGTTACGAGATTGGAAATCTACAAAGTTTGTAAAGAAATCCGTTTCCAAAAGGATTAAAAAGCCAAAGAAACCTCTCAACCACAAAAAATTATTGAAGAAACAAAAATTCTTATATCAAAGTCGAAAAGTTTTACTTAAATATAGAACTTTTCTTCATAGGTATCATGATTGTGTTAGAGGTCTTTCAGATGATTATGCCATAGAGCCCTTGTATTCACAAGCTTATTTTCAAAGAAGAGCCCTTTCTCAAAGGCATAACCATAGTCAACGCATCCGTTTTAGTTATATTCCCCAACCAGCAATCGAATACTCTACTCGTCCAAATCAAATCTTACAATAGAGAACTTAGAAAACATTAGGCATCTATCATTAAATCCATCTTTTTACAAAGCCATGATCAAAACTTCATAAAGTGCAACAACCATCCTTTTCTAGATCTTTTGCTTATATTCCCACCAACAGGATTTTCATCCTTTCACTTAGGGAACAACACAAGCTACAAGATTAGAAAATTTTGTATAAGTCATAGAATTTTCATTCTATCTTGACCTTCATACATACCACATCAATTGCACTATTTAACTCTTTTGATCAAAAGCGAGTAAAATTTTGATACAAATCTATGCCTGTCTTCACAAGATCTCAAAAACAAATGGAAAAAGACGAGGGAGAAACTACAACTAGTAAAATGGGTGATCGAAATGAAAAAGAAGAGGAAACATTTAATCTTGATGAGATAACGGAAGAAAAGCTTCAAGAAGCAGAACAAGATCCTCAATTCCATACTCTTATGGAGAGAATCCTAGAACGTAACAAAGAAAAATATTTTCTTACATTAGCTAATCAAGGAGCTAAGTTGCCTCACACCTTTGACATAGAGGGGATTAAACAAAATCCTGAAAATCCTCCTAATGACTTTAGTGCTCTTAACCAACAGATAAAAGAATTACAAGGGAAAATAAAGGAAATGCAAGGAGGTACAACAAAGAAATATGTTTTGGAAGACATATCTCCTTATCCATTTGATAGGAGTCTTCAAATGATTCCATTTCCAAAACATTGCGAAATTCCTAAGTATGATAGGTATAATGGAAAAACTGATCCCATAGACCATGTTAGGGATTTCCGAAACATGAGTCTTGAATTCGCCTATGATGATACTTACTTGATGCGATTATTTCCACGAAGTCTAGGTGTACAATCCATGGAGTGGCTTTCAAAAATCACTCCACCTATCAAAACTTTTGAGGAGTTGATAAATCAGTTTATCTCACAATACTCCTACAATATTCAACATCAAATAACAATGCTTGATCTTTGTAAAGTGAAACAAAAAGTAGGAGAACCCTTTACTACATTTTTACAAAGATGGAGAAGGTTATTTGCACGATATTCTCGTCCTATTCCTGAAAAGGAAAAGATGGATATTTTTATCAATAGCCTTGATCCAGAATTAAGCTATAGGCTTAACCTTCATTGTCCTCATAACTTTGAAAAACTGATTGAAAATGCAATCACTATTGAAGGGGCCTTGGTTAAAAGGGGAGTGATAAAACTTGATAATCCAAGTACATCAAATCAAAA
This sequence comes from Sequoia sempervirens, assembly GCA_007258455.2. Classification (NCBI taxonomy): domain Eukaryota; kingdom Viridiplantae; phylum Streptophyta; class Pinopsida; order Cupressales; family Cupressaceae; genus Sequoia; species Sequoia sempervirens. The sequence goes on from VDFB02372449.1 coordinate 32,089, forward strand.
CAACGATAAAACAAGGTTTTGGAATAGAAACAAAAATGTTGTTAATGATGGTATAGTGGATGCAAATAATTTACGAACAAGGCCATCCGTTTTCAATCTATCAAGTGTTCCAAGAAACAATTCACAAGGAAATACAATACAACAAGGAAACAACAATCAACAAGGACAAATTTCCAAGCAAGAGAACATGACCAATCAAAATACCAATCAAAATCATGGTAATTTCAATAATAATCTTGGCAATACCCAAATATCAAATCCGTCTAGACCTTCATTCTTTTCAAATCGACGGACTTTTACTGCTTTGGGTCAATCTCTTGAATCTGCTCTCAAGGAACTTCTTGATAATAAGGTTATCACTTTACCACCACAAAGAGATTATGAGCCACGAGTTAAACCACCATCATGGAATGACTCGTACTATTGCAATTATCATCGATGTAAAGGTCATAGAACAAACAATTGTCAAGCTTTGAAAAATCTAGTACAAGATTTAATTGACAATGGTACTATTACAATTGAGGGACATCATACCAATGATGATCATCAAGCATTCAAAGATCCTTTGCCAAATTACCAAAAGGGGGAAACATCGGATACCAAAGCTAAAAGCATACATAATGTTGAAGACAATATAATCCGCCATATTTACACAGATGATAATCGGATTAATGTTATCAAAATTAAAGAAAAACAAGAATATCAACAGGTTAATGTAACAACAAGAGGTCAAGCAAAGGTTGTTTTAAAAGGAAGTTCGTCTAAAACAACTATTTCTTCTCCAACTCAATATAATCTGGTTGATCAATTGAGAACAACATCAGCTCAAATTTCTATTCTTGAACTTCTTAAAATATCCCCTATACACAAAAATATTTTAGAAGAAGCGCTTGTGAACACAACTGTTGATACTGATATAGATGCAAACAGATTTCAAGCCATGGTGGGACATTTGTCTTCCCCCACTTGTCTTTCATTTTTTGATAAAGATGATGCTTCTATGACACATCCACATAATTCCTCGCTCTATCTTGAAGTCATGATCCATAAACATCGAATTAGACGTGTCTTAATAGATGGAGGAGCTGGTTTGAATATTTGTACCTTAAAATTGATAAATTCCTTAGGAATTTCAGAAAATGAAATTGATTCACGAAGGAAGATAACTATTAAGGCATATGATGATGAAGAAAGAGCTTCTAAGGGATTAATATTGCTACCTATTAGAGTGGGACCTGTTGTGAAGAATACTTTTTGTCAGGTTCTAGATCGAGATTTGTCTTATAACATACTTTTGGGTCATCCGTGGATTCATGATATGCAGGCCGTACCATCAACATATCACCAATGTATCAAGTTTCCATATGATGGACAAGAAATAACCATACAAGCTGATTACAATAGTACCCAAACTTGTTCCAATCTTAGGGTGAGTCAAGATGTCTTTGTGCCACACAATAGAGAAGCTCTTGTTGTTTCTTCTTCTAATCTACAAGTCCAATGGAAGAATTGACAAAGAATCTTGATACTAAACTGAAGTTTAAAGACAAAGGGGTAGGTGAATATTCACTATCTCTTTCTACTTTACCTCCTTCTCCAAGATCACATGGGTTACCAACTTTATCAAATCAAAAGATTGCAACTACTTCTACATCTCAAACTTCTGTGCCAATCACAAAGTTTGATGGAAAATTCATTAGAGCTAATACCATTGAAGAAGAAGCTGAAGATAGGGATATCCTAAATTGGCTATACAAAGATGAAGATCAATCTCTTTTACACATTAAGTTACCTAAAGAACAATATGGTAAAGGGTACGCTATCATGCAAAAGATGGGTTATGAAGGCAATGGTCCTATAGGGAAATGAAGAGAAGGAATTGTGGAACCAAT
>VDFB02372451.1:0-21489 GCA_007258455.2 Sequoia sempervirens
TAAGTGTTACAGTGAACCAAACCAAAGAAAACTAGTGTTTGCTTCTCAAAAATTGTGACACTATATGCTCGCACACACCATACACCTCATAGCAAAAATTGATCCTCTCAAATACTTGCTCGGTAAAGCTGCTCTCATGGGTAGACTTGTTAAATGGATGATGATTCTTTTTGAATTTGACATAGAGTATATTGAGCGCAAAGCAATAAAAGGCTAAGCTATTGCAGATCAACTGGCTAATTTCCTTATTCAAGATAATATGCCCATTCAAGTCAACTTTCCAGATGAGCATCTTATCTACATGACTGAAAGATCCTGGAAACTATTCTTTGATGGTTCCTGCATGCAAAATGGTTCTGGAGCTAGTGTGTTGTTTGTTTCTCCTCATGGGTATACTATTCCTAAATCTTACAAGTTACTCTTTCCATGCACAAACAACATAGCTGAGTATGAGGCTTTGACAAATGGACTAAAAATGGCCATAGAGTGGAATATCACAAAACTACATATCTATGGGGATTCTCAGCTGATCATCAACCAAGTCAATGAACAATACCAAACAAAATATGACAAGTTGGTACCTTACAAAAAAATGGTTGATTCATTAAGATGGTATTTTACTTTTGTCACCTTTCAGCAAATCCCTAGGGCTGAGAACAAAGCAGCTGATGCTATGGCCACCCTTGCTTCACTTCTTTAGTTAGAGGAACATGAGTCTAGATATGAATTCCTAGTGGAAGAGCTACGATATCCCATATTTGACTCACCCGAAAGCCATGTCATTTGTACCCTTGTCAATCATGAATCCTCCCGCTATGGTGCTATTTACTCATATCTTCATGATGGCATCATCCCGACATAATAATCCATCTAAAGAAGAAACCTATATCCTGCTAACGCCATTCCCTCATTCCCCGTGATTTGTATAGGAGGGTCTTAGATGGAACACTTCTTTAGGTGCTTAGAAAGGAGTGAACTGACTGCCGCCATAGTTGAAATCCGCCAAGGGCATAAGTGTGGAGGACATTCTAATGGTCTTCCATGGCTGGAAGGTTGCTTAGGCAAGGTACCATTACCTACACGCAGATAGTAGATGCAGTAGCATTTGCTAAGTCTTGTGAAAAATGTCAAAAACATGGACACCTGATACATGCTCCAGGTAGGGAGCTAATTCCTTCTATATCTCACTGGCCATTTCAGCGATGGGCCTTTGATCTTGTTGGGCAGATTCATCCCAACTCATCAGGTGGGAATAAGTTCATTATCACTGCTACTGACTACTTCACAAATGGGTGGAGGTCGTTCTTAATTGCTGTCTTTACTCAAGCATGTCTTTTTTTTTTAAAGCACATAACAGTGATAGAGTCCATTGAGATCTCCTGACATATGGAGGTGCATTGGAAACAAGGCCTTAAAGAACCTTGCCAAAGATTTTGATAAACAGATTGCCTCCATCTTGAAAGGATGGTCACTCTTCAAACAAAACCATTCTCAAGATTTTGCCACAGAAAGAATCATAAGAATGGTAGATAAAGGCACCTACAATAGCTCCAGCTGGTGGGCCATAATACAATATTCGTCACTCCAACTAGGGCTTCCCTTTTGCCCTCACATACGGCGCTGAAGCAACTGTTACCTTTAGAGGTTGAGATGGTATTTTTCGGGTCTCTCTCAAAGGTCTAGTTACAGTTGAAGACTATTGCGCCAATGAGATTGCAAGAATTGGTTAACTTCTTTTGAGAAGAGTAAAAAATCATTAACCATATTGGGTCTATCAAAAGCGGATGTCCAATTATTTTTTGTCTTAAATAGCCCTACAGAACTCCAACAGGAGTCATAATCCGCTGATTGCAACTAAGAACTCTAAACTCGAGAAAGACAGGAAATTTTCTGTAATAAACTTGACTTACATATCACAACACAGCATGCACAGGTGATAATACTATCTACTGAATGGGCAGTAGCTCAACAGCCTACAATGTTGGCACTGAAGCCAAAGATCCTTGCTGCCGTTTCAACTCACAAGTGAACAATAAAATTTGAGCAGTAAAAAATTGATAAAAAATTCCAATGATTACTAAAAAATGAAAAAAAAAATTGAATATTCCAAAAATATCAACAGTTTTAAATGGACAGCACCTTAAAAAATGAAAACTACATGCATGACAAAAAATTCAAAAAAAAAAGATCAAAAAAAAAAGTGCCTGGTGAAAACCCGAAACGTCCACTTTGTAGCAAACCATAAAATATACATATATATATATATATATATATAAAGTCCTAAAAAAAAATTCTTCCATGGTGAAACCCGAACAAAGTACTTGAGGCCTTTGCATCCCTATTTCTTAGCATGCATCCTCGACACTTAGCCTTTCTCCATCATGCCTTGTCCTTATTGCCTTGGTTTGGAATTGGTCTTTGTCTTTGTCTAGGGGCATCATTGTGTTAGCTTTGGTCTCTTGGATATGCTTGTCTTTAGGACACCTCGCAAACGGTGTTTTTCAACACTAACCCAACTGTGTTTTTCAACACAACCCCTGACATCGTGTGTTTTTCAACACTTATCAGTTTGGTCTTATCCAGTTTGGTCATGTGATCTTACCTACTTGCAAGCATTCAATCCTTATCCTCTGAACTCAAGATCGGCCATTACACTTAAAATTTTAATTGCAACACCCTAAATGCTTGAGATATGCCATGATCTTTCTTTGTGTGTCGACCGATATTGATTTTCAGTTGAGTGTCCTTGTCTAATAAGTCTGCGATGCATAGCTAGAGGACTTGGGGCATGGGCATGTTTTTATTTGCTTTCTTCTTGTGGTGTCTTGAACTCCTTCGTCTCTTGTTGTCTCCTTTGACACACTTATGATTTATGGCATCATCCTTGAATGTTTTTGCACAACCATTCTCATGGTAATCCCATGCTTATGTCTTGATGCGAAATGGTTTTGCTAGCATTAAATTGGTGCTGCTTAACATTGTAGTCATCTTGACCTTCATGTCTTTGATGCTCATGTTAAAATCTTCCACATTCCAAGCCGGATATAAATCACATCTATATCTTCATAGTTAAGTGCTTAGACTAGTGATGATTGTGTGATTGTCCTGAACCGTAATAATGGTCCAATGATGAAAATAAGTTCTCTTACATTCTCTAAATGGTTTCCATGAACACACAAAACCTATGTTACCCTATTGCAAGTACACCGAGATTTTCATGTATTTGCATTATTTAGACTTCATGTTAATTTGCACTTTTAGGTTGTATTATGGGTTTGAGAGGGTTTCCTTCATCTTTCTTGTGGATTTTTCATCAACTGTGATCACGTTCTTCATTTCCTTATCTTCTTTCGTGATCTCAATCTAAATTCCCTATCTTAAACAGTTGATTGATTTTGATGCATCCTCTTTATTGAGGCAGATTCTCTTCCTTCACTCCATTTCTTTCCATTTCTTCTAAACTTCTATCTTCCATTCGATTTCACCCCACTTCTTTTCTTCTAATTCAACCTTAGGGCATAATTGATCTACCTGGGTTCTATGATTCTTATATTTTTCATCTTACATTAAGAACCTTATCTTTTATTTGATTTGATCAAATTTTTCAATTCATTATTTCTCCTCTATCTCATTTCGATTTCGATCACGAGGGGGCAGTACCTATCAAACTTCAATCCTTGATTCAACTTTATCAATTTATCAATTGCTTCTCTTGGGGCAACCTTGCTTGAGATTCTTATCTCTCACTTTGGATGTGATCCCGAATCGACCTCATGTTCAAAGGCCTTTTGTTTATGTTTGTCTAGATGTGATCCCGAGTCGACCTCACATCTGAGTTGTTTTGTGATCCCAAATTGATCTCACATTGCAACTTCATTCTTTGACTGCATGTGATCTCGAGTCGACCTCACATTAGTCAAAGAGGGGCAAATGTATGCAACCTAAAATGGTCACCTAGACTTTGGGCCCCATTTATTTAATTTGTCAACATCAGCACTGCAGATCAATGATTATGGCATTTTCAAATCAAATTTCTTCAATCCCGATTCATAACTTTATTTCAAATGTTTCAATTTTCCTAAAGGTTTAGATGCTTCATTAATTTTATTTAATCAAAGAAATAAAATCCCCTTTTTAATAAATAAAATAAATGTTATTTAATTGAGGTTAATGTGCTTAAAATAAAATGATCGATTTAATTAAATCTATTTTTAAATTAAATAATTTTATTTTATTTTAAGTAATATTCATTTCTATAAATTACATAATCTTATTTTTATTTTTATTAAAAGAGATATTATCATCTTAAAATAAATAAATAAATAAATGAAATATCCTCTCAAGAATATCCTGTGATGAAAAAAAGGGAAACAAATCAGTTAAAAGGGAAATAAACTAAAGAAAGAATTCCAATCAAGATTTGTTTCTATTTTTCTATTTATCCCACATTGCTTCTGAATTTGCCTTCAATTCCACTTTTTCCTATAAAATGAGCCCTCTCATTCTCATTTCAAAAAATCACGAATTTTTACATCAGACTTATGCTACAAATTTTCTTGAATTTTATCATTTGAGATTACACATTAGTTTGATTTTATAAGCATCTTAGTTTTAGAACATATAGTTTAATATTACATTTTAGCTTAATCTTCATAGTAGATTAATTTGCAAAATAATTCATTTATGGCATTGCGTAGATCGAATTTTCATTCAATAAAATTAGTTTTGTTTATTGCATTTTACACAGTCATTTGAATTAGTTTTCATTGTTTAGGCAGGATTCATGTAGATTGGCATTTTGGCCTCCTCTTTGAATCTCGTTAAGGCTGAAATTCGCGAGGAGTAAGCGCGGGTCAATCTGAGGGCCACAATATCAATCCCTGCTCTTCTCGGATAGAGAGCTGTGAATTGATTTGCAAGGACTCATTATTGAGTATCCTTGCATGCAAGGATTCACAGAAGTATAACATATTTTCAGTTATACAGATCCTAGTTTAGTGGGTCTCCTTGTGGATTGTTCCAATATAAATTAGCATAAAAAATTGTAAAATGATGTATGTATACCTAGGATATGGAAGATAAGTAGCTATAATGTGTAAAAAAAACTAAAACCTTGGAGTGTAAAGGCTAACCCTAGGAGGTGTACAACAATGGAAAATATGTAGGAGATAGAGAATAATGATTAAATGACCACAAGAAAGGGTTTAGAGGTAAGAGAATGGAAAGAGGTGATAATGAATAGAGAGCATGTATATTTGGGAGTAAAAATGGCGATCCTAATGTCTAGGGAGAGGGAGAAAATGTAAAAAAAAAAATCTAGGAGCAAATGGGAGAAAGAGAGATACAAGAGGGATAGCTAGAAAATGTAAGCTCCCAAGCATGAAAATCCATGGAAAAACACACAAAAATCTAGAAACTGAGCACCTACAAGAGAGCACTTGCGCAATAAAACTTGCTTCTTCAAAGTGTAAGCACAATAGAAATCAAAGAGAGTGGATGGAGGAAATGAGAGGATTAGAGGGTTAATTTATAAGTTTGTAGAGGTTCCTAAGGAAAATGAACATGAGAAATAGGGTGTGTAGATCATAATGAGATACCCATAAATTTTGGTGGCAACACTCACCAAAACTAACCCCACTAGTCAAGGGGTGCAAGTAATAACGATTTCATAGACTAAGGGTGTTCAACCAATGATTAGTTCTATCATGCCAAAACATTATGAGAAGGAAATGTGGATAAGAATAATATCATAATAGTGATCTCACATCAACTTAGTCATTTAAGACTGAGATATGATGGAAACAAGTATTTTAAACATGTGCAAAAGAAGACAACAAAATTAAATGTTAAGTTGACAAGGATAAACATAACACGAATAAGGATAAGCAAGGCTTATAAGAGGTTCTAAACACCTAAAAAAGGGGAAACATAAAAATCATAAAGATAGACAATGATACACAAGGCTAGACAAGGTGTTAACATAAGGTAAGCAAAGGGTAAAAACACCTAAAGGGAAAACTTAAAATTAGTGCAAAACATAGTAAAAGAAGTTTTAGGGTGTGTAATTCTGTTATTACAGGGGCATGCAATGTTTTTTATTAGGGTAAAAAATAGGTTTTGATGGGGCCCCAAAACTCAGTACAAGTGGTTTTGATGGGATCCGCAACCCAATCTAGAGAGGGCAAGCTGCTAATAGAAAATACTCATCAAATCATTGATAACCAAACATCAGCGGCCATCAAAGATCAACAATACAACTTAGGTTGCAAACAACAAGAACCAAAGGAACCTTTATACTAAATAACCAAGTTTATACAATAGTAACCACCTGAAATAGTTAGGAAACACAACAACCAAGCTGCAACAAACCATTTGCTCAACAACCATATCTGAGCCCATAAAAATAGAAAACTTAATGGTGTAAACCACCAACCTAACCCTAATTCTCAGAATAACCAGATAAAAGAAACACCCCACCTCAATGGGGGTTTTAGATAGCATAGAAAAAGAAAGGGATGTATTAGCCTCCTTGTAGCACCATCCCACTCGAAAAGCCAACCCAACCTCTACCTCTAAAGGAAAGGGATCCCCTCTAATGGAGAGAAAGAAATGTAACACCTTCCCACCAAAACTGCTACGCACCTACCCACCAAAGCTCCGCCTCAACAGGACAACTACCACCTTCACCTCAATAGAAGAGGGTTCCACCTCAAAAGGAACAATCTCCCCCTCTATAGGAGAATTAAGCTGAAAAACCTAGCAACAACCAACTTCAGTAGGAAGAGGCAACAGGGGCATGCAATGTTGTTAATGTTAATCTCTTTGATATGGCCACTAGACTTCCATATTCTTATTTAATATTTAGTTAAGGGAAAAACCATATTAGTTATTGAATGTAGTACTTACTTATCTATTTAGTATAGTATCTAGCTTCTTATGTAATAACATGTTAGCTATGTATGTAGTATCTAGCTATCAATAAGCAATATCATTTAAATTTTCTATAAATAGTTACTAGTTGTGCTTATGATAATTTTGAATTGTGGACCTCCAAATTGAGATACACAAGATGAGATAGATGCATAAACATATGTAATAAAACCCAAACCCAAATTAAAGAAACACATTCAAGATAGAGACAAATATAAGCAACAAACAAATATAAATGCAAAGATACAAAACATCAAATTTCCATTGAGTATTTTTGATATATGCTCCAAATGATGAAGGATTTGATATGTGGATGCTCATATCTATGAAGTTACTCAATTTTATAGTGTGTGGCTACTATGTATTGGATTAGGTGAAATGAGAATGGTAAGCCTTTCTTTAATAGACTTCTCAAATGGAGAATGTAGGGATTAGAATAAATAATGGAAGCAAGGGCTAGGATTAACTTGCATGGACATACTTCCTAGCCTCTTGACAAGTGGTATAAGCGAATGAAAGATGCTTGATCAATGGATGAGGTTTCATTAAAACATGAGATTGAAGGAGATGTGAGCAAGTGGATGAAGATTAAAAGATGATGTGGAGGATCAAGCATGCTCACACATGTGTGAGAATAAATGGTCAACATTTGAACCTTAGCTTTAAAGTGGATAATTGGGATTGAAGGACAAAGTCTTTCTATTTGTTAGTGTTAAGGTCGTATTTTAAATTAGATTAATTAGCCTAATTAATTAATTAAGTCTATATTAGTTAATTGATTAGTCGGAGGAATTTGGAGCTAAGGTTTAATTAATTAATTAACATTAGGAAGGAATAGGAATCAATTTGAATTAATTAATCCATGGCGATGAATGGTTAATTAGCTGAACTAGTTAAATAACAAATTATTTAATTAATTGTGGGAAAATTTGATATAGAGTGGATGTAGACTTGGAGTGTCTACGTGAATGCTTTATTGATGTTACTTATTTGAGTAATTTTCTTATGTGCTTCTAGATTTCCAAGTGGTGCACTCATCATAAAGGAAGATGCATCAAAATGATGTCTACTTGGACATATTTGTATCCTTGTATGCATGTCTAAATATTTACTTTCATGATGGTTGTGTATGGTTTACTTTGATATACATTGTCATGATAGATCACATGCAAGCCAAAGTGAAGGAAAAATATAAGATGGTGAAAATTGCATGTACCTTGTAATTTTCACTTCATTTTGGATATACTTTGGCTAGGTCATCCTTTTATGCAATGATAAGTTCACATGTGAGACAATTCTAATTAAAAGCTGGCGCATAAACCAAACCATTGCTTATTCCCATCTTATACTCATTCCCAAGAAGTGATTTTGTTTGGAGATTTGTACATTTCATACATTGGGTAAAATTTACATTTGAGGTAGTGACACAATTTACTTCCACACTTACATAAATGATACTTAAGGTTTTAAAATGTAAACTCAAATTTAGGCCCATTTATTTTCACTCCACCTGGCTATTCTGTGTTGAGGATGCACAAAGCATTTCATTTGAGACTTGGGAAGTTGTATAAAAGGACTAACTATAATTCATTTAGAATATCTAGTGAACACATGAAATTTGGACATTCTAATACACATCATAGAATTTATAAAGATTCATTTGGTGATATGAATGTTGCATCAATATTTTGGGGCATACTATACATGATTGTTTGATGTCCCTAGTCTCGTTCAAAGTCATTGATTGAACATTCTTATTGGAATTGATATAGAGCAACTATCCTTCTCATGTGAAAACTCCCAAGCACACAACCTCAGTCTTTATGCATAGATAAGACTAAGAACTTCTAAGCAAATTGAAAGCAAACACCTAGAAATTGGTCGAGATCAAATCAATGGGCCTTGTTCACATCCACACTTCTAGGATCGATTTTACAACTAAAAAAATGATCTTGATAAGAAAACAAAAGTTTTAGAGTTTTTGATATATTCTTTTGACAAACACTAAATTTTTGCAACATTGACAAATTATCTTGAGACACCTTACAAAATAATATTCTACATCGAACCGAGAGCTAAATACTTATATTTATTATTAAAAAACTTAAATATCAATTTCAACATATTTATTATTCTCAATTTATTGCCTTTTTATTATAATCATTGTTTTGTAATGATTCTTTGATATGCAACCCCCCCATTAATTACCTTTTTCTTACATAATTTAGTCAACTTAATTCAATATATCTAAAAAAATATAGAGAAATGATTTACTTCTTTATATCTAAAGGGTACAAACAAACAATAAATTTTATAATTTCAATTTTTTTAACAAAAAAGATTTTTTTTATTAAAGAGATTCTAATATTGACTATTACAGAAATATTTCCAAGATTTCCAGATAATAACCATCAATTAAATCAATAAAGTAAGAAGAAGAAAAACCCAAAAATATTAATTTACGCCGAAGGCATATCCTTATTTGAAAGGCACGAGCTAAGTTTGACCATCCACGGTTGGCATCATCCTTCCGACTATAGAAATAATGCTCACCGTTCATCGCAGACATCAAGCATTTTCGGGCTTTTGACGCGAGGGTATGATTTACAGATAGCTTCGAAAAGAAGCTTCCAGACTTGAAACAAGAAATTAAAACGAAAAAAGGGTGCGTTTCCCAAAGTTTGATGTAGAATCCTTTCCATTTGAACTGTAAGTGACAATCGAGTAATGAAATGTCATATCAGCTCAAGCCGAAAGGCCACTAATGGCGGCAAACACCAATAAGTACTTTAGCACAACTGGACGTAAGTACGGGGATGTGCCACGTAAACAATGTTAGAAAAATCCGACTCTGTTAATGAATGCCAAAGTTTTATCCAGCAAAATATACCTATATATGAATTATTAACTTTTAATTTGTAGAAATCAACTTCATCTAAATGGAAGGAAAAAGACACGTGGAGGAAGGGAAAATATGTAAATTTATTAACGTTTTTTAACCCTCGTAGCTCCTTTTAACTAATATTATTGCAAATTACACCTTCAAACATTTAAAATTTAAATTTACATCTTCACTTAGGAAATTTAGATATAATGGTGAAATTATTTCTATCATGGCCATTTCATTTTTAAATTTTGTATTTATTTTTATGAAAAATAATTTTTAAAAGTTTTTCAATTGCAATGAATTGTAGAACATAATATTAATTAAAAATATGGAAATTTTATAACTTCTTCCACATAGATTTTTTTTATATTGGAAAATGTATCATCAAAGAAAAATGAAAATTACGGTCAAGATCTTAATAATGAAGGCATTTAGATTTTAACATTACATCTTGTTTTATTTTTTATTTTTATATAATTATCTTCATTTTTTATTATACTTATTATAAATAATTTAAGATTAAAATTTATAATTAATCATAAATAATTTAATTATACTTATTATCATAGTTTTATTAGTTAAAAAAATAGATCAAAATTTATTCTGATCGACTTTCCACACTTCTTCCGCGTACCCATTGCACACTAAGGTGCAATTGCTAGTTTTAGAGATTTATGTAGAGAAATGATTTACTTCTTGTACTTGGGGTGGATGCACAAACAGCCAGATAAAATAGTTGCCGACGTTCCATTCCAAGGAAGAAAAGATAAAAAGACAAAAATCATCCACACAATGTGATATACGCAGAGTCAAAACGAATAATTGAAAAAATGAAATGGGTTAATAATGACATCTAAAAATGGCCATTTTGCTGTCATACAATTTGCTGAAATGGGCATGGATGTTCATTATGGTCCTTCCTTGATTGAATGCTTTGGTATAAAATCAAAATATCCCTGCTTGCTTGCAACGAAACCAATGCCATAAAAATTGGGTGGAGATGAATGATGCAGAAGTTCTGATTCTCTTTTCAGGATATGTGTCAGATCCCTTGTCTACATACTAATTTAGTTTTCTCATGCTTTGATTCTTCCATACAGTTGTTTTTCCCTTTCATTACATTGGAGAAACAAAAAGTTTACAGACACCAGTATTTGTTATTCACATTCAATACAGAGCTGTTAGGCTTTCTCTGACAACTATAATGAGTTTTCAGAAATGGGTATCTCCTGTAACGAGTATGGCACAACAAATGATAGCTATACTGATCATTTTCTGTATAATGGTAACTTCCTTTCCTGTGGATGATGAAAATAGTGCTCAAAAGCAGCAGCAGTTATACAAAGGATTTTACAGAGCTAGGTGCCCCATGGCAGAAGCTGTGGTGAGGTCTGTGATGGAGATGGCCATGAAAAGAGAACCCAGAAATGCTGCTTCTGTTCTACGCCTGCAATATCATGACTGTTTAGTTAATGTGAGATAGAGATACTTTTTAAAGTACTTTAGGCCTTAGTAAAAATGCTGAACTTATCAGAGAGTATTTGCTTGTTTAGATGATAGTTTATCAGGGCACCCATAAATTCATAAGTCTGTTTTGTTTGGAGTTTTTCTTAATGAGGTTGTGACTTCGTTATGAAAGCTTCTGGATTCAACTGTGAATGCTATATTTGGTCGACGTTTAGAACCACACTCAGCGGTTCATCATCAGGAAGAGAATAATCTGTATTGGTGTGAAATATCAAAGCTATAGAGGGGATTAGAAGCTTATTAATGGAACAATACAGAGCTGATATATAACTATGTATATTATGTTGTTTTTGTAGGGATGTGATGGTTCTCTGCTTCTGGATGAGACCTCCGACATGGCTGGAGAGAAGGATGCACTATCCAACATAAACTCTTTGAGGGCATATGATGTAATAGATGAAATCAAAGAGGCTCTGGAGAAAGTTTGCCCTGGTACAGTCTCCAGTGCTGACATTCTCATAATGGCAGCAAGGGATGCTGTAATCCTGGTAAATAATACTTTCTTAAACTCCATGTGTTTTGCATACTTCATAAACTCTCTCTTCTAGGGATGAGATGATTATTTGATGTCCTTTAGGCCAAACTGCTAGGTAGACCTATCAAGGTGGATCTACTTGCTTTGCTTGCTCCATGATTGTTCTTATGGCTGTTGAATTTGGCAGCTTTATTTGCTTGTCTTGATTTAGTTCTTGACATACTAACTCGTGAAGTTGAGAAATGGTGTGTTTTATTTATATATCTATGCATGGCACTGCTATTGCAGAGTGGTGGTCCATTCTGGGAGGTGTATTTGGGAAGAAAAGACAGTCTAACTGCAAGTCAGAATGATTCAAATGATATAATGCCAAGCCCCAGATCCAATGTTACAACTCTTGTCCAGCTTTTCAAGAAATTTGACCTATCTGTAACAGATTTGGTTGCACTTTCAGGTACCTGCACTTGGTTAAAACTATTTTTTCTGTAGAGCAGAACTTATTTATATCATCAAGAGACCTTAGTATATTAGAAATTAGAACACTGTTTTAATTATGTTCAAAATTTAGAACTGATAAGAAGAATTTTGAAATGGCTCCACCCTTTACAAAGACCAAAACAGAGGATTTGTTCCAAGGTATCTGGATTTATTGTTTGTGTTGGTTACTGTGTTGGTTCTTAGCCTCGCAGAAGCATTATTTTCTTTTGGAGCCTGCATATTTTAATCCAGGTAGATCTGGCATAATCTAGTTTGGGATTTGATATTTATCTTTGTAATAACAATATTTTTTTCCTTGGGTATTTTAAAAGTTCATTTCCTCTGTGCTAGAGGTGGTGATGAGCTTCCATTATAGATGTATTCTAGGAGTACGTACACACTCAACTTTGGAAGTAAATCTCCTGCTTTTGAGCCTCGTAACCTTCAACTTTGGAAGATCCAAGCATTCCCTTGGGCAAAAGGGCTTTAATCCCATTTGGGTTTGAACTGGTTTAAATGAGGATGCCTTTTTAAAGTGGAACTCTTGATTATTTTGTTATACAATGGAAGTAAGAACATGCCAATGGATAATGATCTTGAACTTAGGCTTATTTAGCTTATATTTGAGTAGAATTTAAGGTTTTAGAGTTGAATATTTTGGTTAAAAATATTATAAGTTTGATTTTGTTTCATATTAGTAGAGATATATAATTTTTTTGTTAAATTTTCTTGTTGTTTAGGTACTCACACAATTGGAAAGGGACGATGTTTTTCAATTATGTTCAGGCTTTACAATCAAAGTGGATTAGGTCATCCAGACCCAACAATAAATTGTAAATACAGACACTATTTAGACACACAATGCCCTCATGGGGTGGACGAAAATGTGACTCTTGATCTTGATGTTGGCTCTCCTACAAAATTTGACAACAGCTACTTCAAGAATTTGGTGTTGGGACAAGGCTTGCTCAATTCAGACCAAGTCCTCTTCTCCACACCAGGGGAAACTAGAAACTTGGTTTATTTTTTTAGTCAAGATGAGTCTGCTTTCTTCTCTGCCTTAATTGATTCCATGATCAAGCTTGGCAATCTTTTTCCCTCCTCAAATAATGGAGAGATACGAAAAAATTGTAGACGAGTTAATTAAGGTCTTGTAATTGTAATTGATACTGCTTAACTAACTATTATTGTGTTTGTTCATTCTCACATAGTATTTTTTTGTATGTGGTATATTCATGATGATTACCCCCTAACCACCCTAATTTATCATTTATCATAAAACTTATTATAAATGTATTTCTAATTATTACTAGTAACAACACCTAAAGGTACTACCAAATGGCAAATAGGCACACACCCACACACACATATAAATATTTTGCAAAGTAACTATGTATAAGACTCAGAGAAGATGGATATAAATATTTGTGCCTATATACTATTTGATAGTGTTTTTAGATGTTATTACTAGTGTTTAGAATGCATTATTTTTTAAAGTTAAAAGAAACAAAAAGTTGTATGCTATAGAGATTGATATATTTTTAATTTATTTTTTCTACATATTGCTAGGAGTATCATCACTTCTTGAATACATTTGAAAGTTTAATGATAATTTATTATCACAATCCACTATTATATGATTAGTATGTGTTTTTTATAATACAAACATTGGATGTACATAAAGGTTGACCAAGACATTTAGATAACAAGCATAATAGTATCACAAGGACATGAAAACAACACAAATACAATGATCATACCCTATGAGAGATCATATTAACAAATCATATTATAACTTTAGTTGTGTGAACATAAACCATATTAATAACACTTTTTATGGAGTTATGATTACACACACACACAATTGTCCAAGTGATATTTTTGTTATTTTTTCTTGAGAGGTGAGAAACTTGTTCTCTATTATTACTTGATAAGGAAATAGATGGTATGACAGTGTTAAAAGTCATTACATGTATACTCTTATATAGCTATACATATGACCTAGGTATATACCTTAACAAGTTGAGAGCTAAGAATCACCTAATTTAAGACTTAGATTCAAACCTTTGCACATTGAGAGTTTGGCATCACCTAGAGCAAGGTATAGGTTCAAACTTTCATACATTGAAAGTTCCAAAAATGTCAACATGGACAATTAGACCTCAAAAGAGAATCAAAAATATATTTTCTAAATGAAGATAGAGTTTTAGTCTACTTGTGTATAGAATAAGTAGATTCAACTATTTGACAACTTATTACCAAATTTGCCACTAAATTTTGTAAATGCCACTCCAAGCTAACTCTTATTGCTTTAACAACAAATGATTAGTGTAAAATATTTTTTAAATATATTTGTATTTATATTCCCAATTATTTTCAAGTTCAAAATTGTACATGATAGATTTAGCTAAGTTTATATTGGAACTTGCTTTCTTGGAAATAAAACTCACAATATCCTCCCCCTCCTTAAAAATATGGTACTTCTAACAATATTCATAATATTAAAGGATTTCTCCTCTCTAAAACTTGTTGCATAATCAAGAGTTTCCATCTTTATAATACTCCAGTTTTTACCCTTCATTGTCATTAGGAGTACAACTTATTAAAAGGAAAGCTAAAACATCACTTGTAGCCTAAGTTATAGAGTAGAAGAAAAAATAAAAGCCTAAGCTAATTAGACTAATTGTCTATGTACGTCATTACCACATAATACAAACTTTGACCCAAATACAAATTTCAAAGGACAATCAACTAATAGCAACATGCAACTTTTTTGACCTAGCTAGCTAGATCTAGATTACCTTTTATTGTTGAAAGGAACCCGAGTACGCAAAAGAATCTTCCTACACTAATATAAGCAAGAGAGAGTTGCAAAATTTTCTTAAACACCTTTAACTATTACAGATTTAGATGCACATACATATCATAAACAGAAAAACAATGAAATCACCACACAAAATTTTATGTGGGGAAAATCCTTTCACGAGAAAAACCCCACACTCCAAAACACAACTCAATTATATTATTCGACAAAAATAAACAAGTTACAATATAATTGCAGAGCTATGTTGTTGCAGGAGTCTTCACACTTCTCAATTCTGGAGTAATTCTGGCAGCATAATAGTATTTCAATAAAACATCAACTACAACTCCAAAATATAAGTGCTTAATATATATAAGAGCTTACAGTGCATAAATTAGACATTTCTAAATCAACTACCAAATCTTGAAGATGCAACATGGAAAGTGCCAAAAACACTACACACACACAACAGTAAGTTTCCAATTGTCACCACATGCCACACTGCAAAATTTGCACTTGCCAAAATAATTGCACCTCAAAAACTCATATTCCATGTAAAATCAACATGGAAATAGAAAAATCCTTTATGCACAAATCCACTTGTAAAATCAACTTTCCAACTTGAATCCTCATCCGAATAGAAACTGCAAGTTGTAACTCACAAGACAATGTGAGAAAATTAGCAACATGTAATATTATGGAAAAATCAAAGCTATGGAAAAATCAAAGGTTGAGACACCTTTTTCCCAACATTCTCCCACTTGTCTAACACCTTTGAAGAGTCAATGGAAGTAATAGGATTTAACTGCAAAAGGCCATGAGGCCCATAGACTTCGAACACCATCTAAACTTTTATGTGCTCATTGACTTTGTCAATGCATTTGCAACATTCATCAGGGTGTCAACCTTCTCCAACTTCACCTTTCCATCTTCCACCATATCACAAATAAAATGAAATTGAACATCAATGTGCTTTGTTCTGGAATGGAAAGTAGGATTCTTTGCTAGGTAAATGACACTCTGACTGTCACAATAGATAGTAACCTACCCTACATCAAAACCAATATCAGAACACAAATGCTTAAGCCAATTGGATTCCTTACAAGAATGAGTAGCTTTCATGTACTCTTCTTCTATAGTGGACAAAGCAAATACAACTTGTTGGTTACTCATCCAACTAATAGCACCACCATACATCATGAACACATAAACATTGGTGGATCTTTTGTTGTTAATGTCACTTGCCGAATCTGAATCCACATATCCACAAATTTCTCACTGAGTGTCGAGGTCCAATAGGATAACCATGAAAACATAAGGAATACTCAGAAGTACCTTGCAAATATCTAAACACTCTCTTCACTGCATCCCAATGTACCCATCTAGGATTAGCGATAAACCGACTAAGGACTCCCACTGCTTGGGAAATGTTTGGCCTCATGCAGACCATAGCATACATAAGACTATTAACAACACTCACATATGGTACTATGGTCATGTCATCCATCTTTGTAGGAGATTTTGGACAATCCTCCATAGAAAGCTTTGTCCCTTGCATTACAGGAACAACTAACTGTCTGCAAGCTATCATGTTGAACCTCTCCAACACTATATTCACATACTTGTTTTGGCTTAACCAAAGATTTATGTTAGCTCTGTCTCTTTTGATCTCCATCCCTAGAATATACCTCACTGCACCTAGATCCTTCATCTCAAACTATGTTGACAACTAAGACTTCAAATTTGAAATCAAACTTTTACCATTCCCAAAAAGCAACATATCATCTACGTACAATGCAATTATGAGAATGTGACCTTTATTAGATTTCTAATACACACAATGGTCAGATTTAGATCTCAAAAATCCCAAAGACAGCACATAGGTGTCAAATTTTTGGTACCACATTCTAGGAGACTGCTGAAGACCATGTATAGACTTTTTCAACTTGCAAACCATATTTTCCTTACCTTTAACCACAAAATGATCTAGTTGTGACATATAAATCTCTTCATCCAAGTCACCATGAAGGAACATTGTCTTCAAATCCATCTGTTCCACTTCTAGATCATACACAACTATAAGTGATAACAGGAATCAGATAAATGTCAGCTTCGCAACAGGAGAGAAAATCTCATCATAGTCAATTCCCCCCACTTGAGAATACCCCTTAGTGACCAACAGTGCCTTATAATTCTCAACACTACCATCTGGATTAGATTTTCTCTTGAACACCCATTTACATCCAATGGGTTTTCATCCTTCAAGCAAAGGTACCAAATACCATGTATCATTTTTCTTCAATGCAACCATCTCCTCATCCATGGATTTCATCCAGGAATCTGCATCACTCATACCTATAGCCTCTCTTATAGTCCTAGGCTCATCAGTGTTAGAAATCAAAGAAAAAATACAACTAGAATCCAACAATGAATAACCAAACCTTTCAGGTGAATAACTAAACCTATCAGGTTTTTGCCTATCTCTCATAGACCTCCTTACTTGCTAAGGTTGAGGTTCTTCTTCTTCTTCATAATTTTTAGAGCTTCTCAAGCTCTCCTCATCATTAGATTTATTTTGGGTTTCATGTTCAACTTTCTTAGGGTCAAGAGGAAGCTGAACCACATCTTTTTTCTTCTTTTCTTCAGTAGGTTGCAAAATAGTGGAAGAAGATTTCATCTCTCTGAAGATAACACTTCAACTATAGAGAACCTTCTTGGCCACTGGATCCCAAAACTCTTACTCTTTCACATCGACACCATAGTTGATCAAGATACACTTAACTACCTTGTTCTCCAACTTAGACCTTTTCTCAATCAGAACATGAGTGTAAGCTTCACAACCAAATACTCTGAGATGTCTCATCGAAGGATTTTTACTAGACCATGCCTTCATGGGTCTCTTATCAACAAGAGTTGATGTAGGAGATCTGTTGATTAAATAACATGTAGTGGCTACTGCTTCAGCCTAGAACTTCTGCTCAAGGCCAACACCACTCAACATACTCCTAGCCCTCTCCATCAACATCACGTTCATCCTCTTTGAGTTGTTTTATGTCTCTCAATCCCATGCTCTATATAGAACTTGTTGAACTCTATCGAACAAAACTCACCGCCATTGTCAATCCTCAAATATTTAATCTTTGTACTAGTCTAATTTTCTACCAAGGCTTTAAACTCCTTAAACCGACTAAAGAATTTAGATTTACTTTCGAGGAAATAAACAAATGTCCTTTTACTATAATCATCTATGAAAGAAACAAAATACATATTTTGATAACGAAGGAACATTCACAGTACCAAACACATTTGCATGAGCATAGTCCAAAACCCATAAGACTTATGAGAACTAGAGTGAAAAGTAACATGGTGTTATTTTCCATAAACACAATGTTCACAAAAGTTGAACTAGAGATTACAATCATCTTGAGGCCTTCAACAAGGCTCTTATATTTTAGGGCTCTAAGACCCTTCTCACCGATGTGACCAAGTCGCTGATACCATAGCATTTTCTTCTCCGCAGAAAGCTTAATTTCCAAGGAATGAGAACCCTTAAGTACCCTAAATGCATGACCATCAAATGTAGCTACTACAAATTTCACTACTCGATCTGATGATGAGGATGGACTCCAAAGATTTCTTCTTTGGTTTGTTAGAGAAACTATTGCATTGAATAGTGCATGCATCTAGCTTGAACAAAGTGTCGATCTGAACACTCTTAGGAAACACCATAGATCCTCTCACCATCTTGCATCCTCCAATCAAGAAAGCAGCTTGCACTCTTGAATCATTCACTTTACTCACAGAAGTAGGTTTCATTCCAACACACCATCAATCCCCTTCACTCTTCCATAAGGGAATCTAATTTTAACTCTTCCACGACCAACAATCTTCTAGTGAGAGTCATCACCAAGATACACCTTCCCACCATCATATTCTTCATACTTCAAAAACCAACCTCTATGAGAGGTCATGTGGAAAGAAGCACCTGAGTCTATCAACCACACATATTCTGATGCATGTGTTGCTAAAGCTGCAAAAAATGCATCTGCGTCATTTTGAGAGGATTTATCATATTTGGAATCTAAGAAACTCCTTTTGTCTTTCTTCTTCTTCTCTTCCTTGCACTCTTTTTTGAAATGACTAGATTTTCCGCAGTTCCAATACTCAAATTTTCCACCATTAAACTTGTCCATTTGGTTCTACTTGATGTGCTTTACATCTTTTTCTTGCAACAAGGTCATGAAATATTCTTCTGTGAAACTCCCACTGAAACAAAGATTAGCTCAAAAAACCCTTCAAACCCAACAACAGAATCAAAGTTGGCCAGGCTCTAATGCCAACTGAAACGAAGCTAAGTACGCGGAAGAAGATTCCTACACTAATCTAAGCAAGAGAGAGTTGCAAAAATTTCTTGAACACCTTTAACTATTATAGATTTAGATGCATATACATATCATAAACAGAAAAACAACGAAATCACAACACAAAATTTTACGTGGGGAAAACCCTTTCAGGAGAAAAACCCCACACTCCAAAACACAACTCAATTATATTATTCAACAACAATAAACAAGTTACAATATAATTGCAGAGCTATGCTCTTGCAAGATTCTTCACACTTTTTTCTCAATTTAGGAGTAATTCCGACAGCATAATTGTACTTCAATAAAACATCAACTACAACTCCAAAATACACGTGCTCAATATATATAAGAAATTACAATGAATAAATTAGACATTTATAAAACAATTGCCAAAGGTTGAAGATGCAACATGGAAAGCGCCAAAAACACTGCACACGCACAACAATAAGATTCCAATTATCACCACATGCCACACTGCAAAATCTGCACTTGCCAAAATAACTGCACCACGAAAAATCACATTCCACGTAAACTCAACATAGAAATAGAAAACCCCTTTATGCACAACTCCACTTGTAAAATCAACTTTCCAACTTGACTCCTCATCCAAATAGAAACTGCAAGTTGTAACTCACAAGACAATGTGAGAAAATTAGCAACATTTAATATTATGAAAAAATCAAAGCTATGGAAAAATCTAAGGTTGAGACACCTATTTTTTCCCAACAATTGCAAGAAGTTTTTCAAGTTCTTTAGAGTTATCCACAAATCCACTATAACAAAAATATTTCTCACCAACAATTGAAGGCTTATTAGATATACATTTTTGGATGAATCACCCATAGATTCCTCCATAGTAGTATCCATCAAGGGGCTAGTTTTGCGCTAAGGATGCCTAATTCTATATAAACCTACCCTTGACAAATATGTCCTACAATTTTCTAGCCATGTAAAGAAAATGATATTTTTTTAATCCATTGTAGTGATAATCATTTCATAAGTTCTTGTCTATCACATGCTCTATTAATGTAGTAGTTGTGGCCTACTAATCATGTACATCAACAAATAGCCCATTAAATAGAGCCTAAAAAATTATAATAGAAAACTTTAGTTAATGTTTTACCCTTTTCTTCAAAGTATATATGTATGTGATTTTGAATCTAACACATACATTAAACGTTCAAAAAATTTATTTACAAATCATTCTTTAAAGAGTTTCACAATTACAAAGAAATATCATCTATCTAAATATGTTGACGATATCAAATATCCTTCAAGTTAAAAAAAATAAAAAGATAATATACAATACATTATCTATGTCCACTAGCTTTGCATTCCTCATTGCAACCATGGGCAACCCATGTACCATTACTTGCCATTTATAAATAGAAAAAAATATTAGAAAATTCAAGTAGAAATAAATCCTATTATCATGAAAAAAATATTGAGAGAAAATTAGTCATAAAATTGATGAAATAATATTTTGTTTAAATATAAACTCTATAAATTAAAATATGCTTAATATTTAGCTATCAAGAAGTTTGTACAATGAATCTTAATACCTTAATAAGAGTGAGACCACAAGGTTCCACCAAAGCTAGTTGAATAAACAACCTATGAAAAAACAAGGTTTTTGACATAATAGTAAACCATATATACTTCATTAACCATCATAATAGGTTTTCTTGGAACTAAATATAGGTGTAATGGAGGAAAAGGTATCCCTTTTTCACAGTTAATTTGGAAAATAATAAAAATAAGAGGACTAAATTATGCCTTAATTTAGTGTTGTAATATGTATTTCACATATTCACATTAAGTTTAAGGCCTTATTAATTAAAATGGACTTAATTGTTCCTTATTTATGGTGTTGTAAGGTGTACCTTTACACTTTCACACTAATCTAGGGCTTTATTAATTAATTGAGGTTAATTATGCCTTAATTGGCCCCTTTAATTCAAATCCAAGCCTAATTAATTACAATTTCTGAAGGGTAAAACCCAACATTCATCAATGTCATAACATA
>VDFB02372452.1:0-10104 GCA_007258455.2 Sequoia sempervirens
ATCACTATGAACCTCATTAATGGCTTCTTTACAATGTCCACTTTCTTCACATACAAATCACACATAAGCCAGGAAAAAACTGAGTTTCAATACTATACTCACATAATCACAACAAATAAATGTCATATCATGACTAGTGATCTCTATATTTTAAGCCTAGATGCTTTGCAAAACATTCCATTAGATTTTTTCAGGTCAGGAGGGATAGAAGCAAAGTTTGCTTCTGTATAATTTCTATCTATCAGTTCTTAGCAGATGAATTAGTATTGGAATTACATGAAAAATGCCCCCCTTATTTCTACCGCAATACAATTACTACGCCTGTTTTCATTCCCTCGAAGATCACTATTTTCCTTATAAGAAGTTTTTTCCCTCTGTTATTATTCCCTATGAGATGATTATTTTTCACAGTAAAAGAGTCTAAAAAATGCACTAAATTAGGAAGATTGGAAATGAAGAGTAGAAGATGTGAAAGAGGCAACCAGGACTGATACAGAGAGAAAGTCATTCTTCCTCCCCCACCTTAAAAAAGTAAGAAAGAGAAAACAGAGAAAGCACAGGGTCTCCTCACAACTTCTTTCTTTCATTTGGTGTAGCTTCTTCTTACCAATTATATCTAGTATAACAAATTAAAATCTTAAAATTTCTAACAATAACTATAATCCAAACTTAATAAATAGATAAAATTGTATCAAATAAGTTTACTGGAAGAAAATCCAAAGTCCTTTCAGAATGACAAACTAGACCTTTCAATCAAAACTTATAAAAGTGAAATAACTAACTAGACCTTTCAATCAAAATTTATAATTCCTATTAGATAGATAAAATTGTATGAAACAATTAAAGTAAATCCAAAATCCTTTTCTTCTAGAGATACAAACTAAACCACTGTAAGTATCACAAGACCTTTCTAGCAATACATATAATTCATTCACAGTAAACAGATAAATTTGGATTAAGTAACCAACAGAAAATTTGATGCCCTTATCTTCCACAAAGACAAAAGATAACAGTATCATGATACCCTGAACTCAAAATTGTAGAGCAAAAGAAAAAGACATATACACACCAAACATATAGAAAAATGTTGAAACATGAAAATTATATGCAAATAAAACATACCTCACTTAACTTGCCTCCTTCCTTCTTTTCATTCTTCTTTTCATCATCAGCATGAGATTCTTGTTGGGCTTCTTCACTAGTTTCAGATTTCTTGAAAGCACCCTCTTTGCCAGAGTCAGAGGACTGCTTTTCCTCCTCCTCCCTCTCTCCAGACTCAGGCCTCAGAACAATGTACAGTCTCTGCACCTCATCAACACTGTGGGCCTCTTCACGGTTCACCTTGGGCCTGTAGAAGAAAAATATCTCTCCCCTTTCCTACATGCCAATTCATTATACTTGTCTTAAATAACTTCCATTACAGTGTAAACCACATTACCAATTCACAAAACACAAAAGTAAAACACAAAACATTAATCCTTAAATTACCTGAATCTCAACTCTGGGCTCCTCCCTGGTTTTGGTTTCTTCTCCTTCACCCATTCTTACTTCTCAATATGCACACAACTTTTTCTCCTTATTTGGTTGTAGGAAAACTTAACATACAAATTTGCCGGTTCTCTGGCTTACTTTAGAGTTGCTGCTGGCACTCCCTCAAGCAAC
The DNA here is from genome assembly GCA_007258455.2 of Sequoia sempervirens. Taxonomy (NCBI): domain Eukaryota; kingdom Viridiplantae; phylum Streptophyta; class Pinopsida; order Cupressales; family Cupressaceae; genus Sequoia; species Sequoia sempervirens. The sequence goes on from VDFB02372452.1 coordinate 1,663, forward strand.
ACGTTGCTGCATGCATGTCGAACATATGTCTCTTGTAGCTGTTGAACCATGAGGCCTATATAATTTTTTTTTCTCTACGTTGCATCTCGACCTTGGGTTTTATTCTTACAAAACATATAACGACCAACAAACTAATTTATCAACTGCTTCTTGTAATGATGTTTTTATTTTCATTAAACAATAATCAACAATATCATTAAGCTGATTTTAACTTATTGAGTCGGTGCTTTTAGCTTACATAATGTGTATACTTGCTTCAGTTGCAGACACTATTTATTGCCCTGAGTTTGTTGGCAAGGATTTTTCAATTTTGGGGGGATAGAGATCAGGTTCTTTGCTTTGATTAATATTTTTTTAAAATTGAAAGTAATTTTAAATTTTAAGAACAAAATAAAAATTATGATTACGTTAAGATATGATAATCAATAGTTTTTTTAAGGATTTAAAAGATTTGTAGAATTTGTTGATATTAAAGGGAGTGTGAAAGAAAGTAAGTTATGCGGAAATGTTTCTTAAATTAATCTTATAGGAGAGTAATGTACATTTTTTATATATTTTCAATTATAGAAAAGAGAAACACATATAGCACAAACAAAATTATCCCTCAACACAAGTGTGTGTGTGGAAAAGCCTTTTAAGAGAAAAACTTCATTCTAGAACAACACAATGTATTTTGCAATAATCTAAAGATGGCTGCAATACACTTATAGAGCAAGCCTTTACAAGAGTATTACCAACTAGAGATCGAAAAATAATTTTGACAACATAACAATACCTATAATATCACTATCAATACCTCAATCTCAGTCACCCTATAAATGAAATAAGTAACTCATAAAACCATTAAATGGTAATAAAAAAACCATGAGTTAAGAACACCCAAAAAATGGCACCCAAATATGTAGTAATAAAAAAACCATGAGTTAAGAACACCCAAAAAAATGGCACCCAAATATCTAGTTTGGTCAACAAGTGTAACTCTTTCTTATAGCTCTTTTTTGTGTCCTATTATTTTTACATTTCCAATGTGGGAGGCCCAACTTTTGAAGTCTAAAACTTTTATTTTAAGAGGCCATTGTGGCCCCTTTTGTAAATTGTAGATCTTGAAAAAATCTATGCAACAAACATCACTAGAAGTGATAATGAACAATCCATAATTTTTATATTTCCAAATATATATATATATAGCCTAAAAAATCTTCTTTTCTATTTTATAGTATAAAAAGTGCATTTTTTATATAATTATCATTACAAGCAAGGTTGAAACACCTATCCCAACAAGGTAGATAAAGAGCATCCATTAGATGCTAGACCCAATATCATTTCTTTTATTTTCTTTTCATTCGTTAGTTGGACAAGATAGAATATGGCAAGAGTCGCACAAGAGAAATCTTTGTTTAATTAGGAGAGGTTCCTAGCCTATTGTAAAATTTAGGGGTTTAATGCCAACATATAGATCTCTTGTGGCTCTCAATTACCTTGGCACACCTAATATCATGTCTTCATATTTGAATAAGGATTTATATTGTCTAAACATTGAGGAGAGTTGACGTCATCTAGAGGAATATTATTTTTTGAAAAATCAAGGAGAGTTGACACTATTGGCACCTCACTTTTATGTATCTCATCTTTGCTTTGTTCTACTCCAAAAGTTATGTATTTGATCCTATCCACCCCTTGTTGATAATAGATTTGAGAAATATTTTGTTGGGTTCCCTATGTTAAATAATTATTTAAGGGTATTCTTTCAAAGTGTTTTCATCAAATGTCCTTCGTAAAATTTATTAAAGAGTACTTTTTAGTTCAATGCCTTATTATTTATCCTTTCTTCAAGTGGTTTTAAAAAAATTAGAGTTTCAGATTTGGTCATCCTGGGATGCCTATCAAACTTGTCATCTCTAGCATGCCTTTCCCCCAACTTTCTTTTTTCCTTTTAAGCCTCTTTTCCTTAAATTTAAGGATTATAAGTTTGTTCCTTCATGCATCCTTTCCTTTAAGGTCAATCTTTTCCCCAAAAATTCAAATTTATAAATTTTAAACTTTTGGACTTGGTCATCCTAACATGCTTGTAGTGTAAGTGCTCCTTGGTTTTCTTGCACAACTAGTTAAGAAGACTTCTCCCTGCCTTCATCTAGGAACCTGATAGGTTCTAGGTTCTGATTAGGCTTAGGTCATTAACTAAGCCCTGTTTCAACTCTTCCCCAAGAGTCTCACTCCTTGTGCTTCACCTTGGAGGACTGACAACACTTGAACTTGTAAACTCTCTCCTACACTTAGAAGAATCTAAGTGTCAACTTCGCTCACAACCTTGAACTGCTTGCAGGGGTGTTAGAGACACTGAAAATATGCCAAACACATCCATTTGGTTCCATCTTGGATGGTCTTAAATCTTTGTTCTTACCGATTCTAAGAATTGGTCTTAAAGAGGCCTAATCCCTTGTAGCCCTTGACAGTGACCTTTTTGAATTTCTTGCCCAAAATTTCCAAACAACCTGGAAAATAAATTGCACTTTCAGACACCCTTTTTGTTCCTTTAAAATATTCACAGAGTTTCAGACCCCTGACCCCTCCGTACACAAGTTTTCTATAATCTAGGGAAAATAGGGCTAAAAGGCCTAGTTACTAGGGTTTCCTTGATCTCTCATTCAAATCTATTTCAAATGGATTGGTAAAAACCTCAATCCTTCTAGCATGCTAAGATATGACCAAATTCTACCTGGAACCGTACTTTGTCGTACTGTACTTCTGACCCCTGCCTAATCTCTTCAATTCTTGACTGACAAACCTCTAACCGGGCACTCAAAGCTCGCCTAGGGTTTGTTATTGCTCATTGCTACTCGACTCCACATGACTCCTACCACTAGATATGTACAAACAAGTGGCTCCCCTAACAAATCCATCCATTCTCAGGAAATTCCCGTGGCTAGATTTCATGGGGGAGCCATAGAAAGGTTGACTGGTTAGGACAGGACCAGAAAAGACCTTAGACCCTAACCTAAGAATCCAAAGCACTATATTAACTCCAATTAACTTGCTTGCAAAAGAGAAAAAGCTTAGAACTACCCTATGAACACAAATGTAATCTCAAATCAGTACATTCAATCCACTTGATATCACTGTCACTTCAAAACATGCGGAAACACAAAAATTGCAGAGTCTTCTTCTTACTTCAAAAGCAAAAACTTTAATTACAAAAGAACTAACTTCTTGGTTTCGAGCCACACCTTACATAGATGCCATTTTCCAAGATTTTAGGGATGTTGGTCGATCCCACACTCCTAGCTTTTAGGGGATCCAAGATAACTAAGTTGCATGCAACATGACAAATGTTGTCATGACAACTTTGCAACAAATTTTTGCAACTTGTCCTTATGCCATCATCCTAAATCTTAGGACCTCTACCTCCTATATTTCAAGCATCCAACTCCCTTAACTACCTCTTGGCATCTTTCTAGCAACATAAATGTGTTTAGAACACATTTAAGGCTCAAAATTCCAAACTTAAACTAAACAAAGCAAAACTAAGCTAAACTATCAATGATTACTAAACCTTGGTGAATCTTAGTCCTAATGACTAATTCACCCAACCACAACAATGACCTTCTAAGGTCCAAAACAAACACTCTATTACCCTGACTTGGCTAAGGTCAGATACAAGCCAAAAAATGACAATTAACAAAATGGAGGTTAGCCTAGGTGCTCCTGCACCATCCTCCCCAAAACAAAAGAGTTCAATCCACCCTTGGATTGAGTAAGTTGAGATCAATGCCCAACTTCTTGAACTCTGATTCCTTGATCCACACTGCATCAGCATCAGGTTGACCATGCCTTTTAATCAGATGTTCCTTGTATTCCTTGGTTCTAGTCTTCTTGTAGACCCTGGTATCCAATATACTGTCAGCTTGTTTGACTATAGCAGAAGGAAGTTTGAGTTCTCCCACATCTTGGATGACTTCATTGAGGTTCTGATCCATGTCTGGTGGTGGTCCTTTGTAATGAACCAGGTCTGCAATGTTAAAAATAGGGGACAGTCCACTGTCATTTGGTAGCTCTACTTTAAAAGCATTGTTTCCATACTTTGCTAAGATAGGACAGGGACCTATCCTCTTCATCTGCAACTTGTGAGGGACTCCTTTTTGCAATCTAGACTTGTTTAAATGCACCATCACCAAGTCTCCCACATTAAACTGAACTTCTCTTCTATGCTCATCCACCTTGGTCTTATGCTTATGTTGTTTTCTGCCAATGTCTTCCTGACTGTATCATGAATCTCCTGCATTGCATAAGCAAAATCATCAGCATATCCACTTCCCTTGACTCCATCCTTTAAGTCTCTTAGCTCATAGACTCCTCTAGGATGTAATCCATAGACAATTTCAAAGGGACTCTTCCTTGTTGATCTATTCACATGTCATTATAGGCATATTCAGCTTGCCCAATCAACTGATCCCATTGTTGACCATACTCCTTGGTCAAGCACCTTAATAGATTCCCAAGAGTTCTATTAACAACTTCGGTCTGACCATCAGTTTGGGGATGGTATGCAGATCCAAAGGATAAATTAGTGCCCAATCTCTGCCAAAGAGTCTTCCAAAAATGGCTCATGAACTTAGTGTCTCTGTCTGATACAATGCTCATTGGTAATCCATGTATCCTTACTATCTCTTTGAAGAAAAGAGAGGCTATTTGACTGGCATCATTGGTTGTTTTACATGGCACAAAGTGAGCCATCTTGCTGAATCTATCCACAACTACATAAACACTGTCCATGCCCTGTCTTGTCTTGGGTAACCCAACTACAAAATCCATACTCAAGCATTCCCATGGCCTAGTAGGGATAGGCAGTGGTTGGTATAGGCCTACATTTGAAGAAGTACCCTTGGCCTTTTGACACACTATACAACTCCCACATACCTCCTAACATCTAGGTTCATCCTTGGCCAATAATAGAACCTTTGAACAAGTTCTTGAGTCTTTGTGATCCCAAAGTGACCACTCAATGCACCATTATGCTTTTCTTGTATCAAGTTCTCTCTAATAGAGCCTCTAGGGACACATAGCTGATTCCCTTTAAACAAAAGATCACTTTGCAAAGTATATTCAACATATTTACTATGAAAATGATTCTTGTATTCAGCACATACCTTATAAATGTCTGCAAAATCTTCATCATCTGCATATAGATCCTTGAAATGATCTATTCCCATGCTCTTCAACTGAATTTCTTGTATGGTGAGGACTCTTCTGCTCAAGGCATCTGCCACCTTGTTGAGTACTCCCTTCTTATGCTTGATATTGAAAGTGTAAGCTTGCAGGTATTCCACCCATTTCATGTGTCTGTGACTTAGTTTCTCTTGTGAATTCAGGAAACTAAGTGCTTGGTTGTCTGAGTACACTATGAATTCCTTGGGAAGCAAGTAGTGCCTCCATTTCCTTAAAGCTTGGACCAATGCATACATCTCAAGGTCATAAGAAGAATACTTCTTGGCTTCACTTAACTTCTCTGAATGAAAAGCCACTAGTCTTCCCTCTTTACTGAGAACAGCTCCAATAGCCACATTGCTTGCATCACACTCAATAGTGAATAGCTTCTCAAAGCTTGGTAACACCAAAACAGGTTGGGTAGCTATCTTTTCTTTCAACGACTCAAAACTTTTGTTAGCTTGCTCATTCCATACAAACTTAGTCTTCATTCCTCCTTTAATGGTATCCAACATAGGAGCACAAATAGCACTAAATTGTCTTATGAACTTCCTATAATATTGAGCAAGGCCATGAAAACTTCTTACCTCTGTTGTTGTCTTTGGAGTAGGCCAATTGAGGATGGCTTCCACTTTGCTGCTGTCCATTTTCAAGTTGCCATGTGATAACACAAATCCAAGGTACACCAGCTCTGTTTTGATGAATTCACACTTTTCTAAATTGATCATTAACTTCTCCTCCTGTAGCTTCTTGAAAATCAACTCTATCTGTTTGAGGTGCTCTTCTCTTGTTTTGCTATAAATCAGTATATCATCAAGATACACTACTACAAATTTGCCAATGTAGTCTTTGAGGATTTCATTCATGAGTCTCATGAATGTGGAGGGGGCATTAGACAACCCAAATGGCATAACCAGCCACTCATATAGGCCCTCATTAGTTTTGAAATCTATTTTCCACTCATCTCCCTCATGTATTCTAATTTGGTGATAACCACTCTTTAGGTCTATCTTGGTATAGTACCTAGCTTCACCTAGACAATCCATGAGGTCTTCAATCCTAGGGATAGGGAACCTATGCCTAATGGTTATCTTATTTATGGCCCTGGAATTAGTACAAAGCCTCCATTCTCCTCCCTTTTTAGGTGCTAAGATAGTGTGTACTACACATGGACTGATACTTTTCCTAATGAGACCTTGGTTTAGGAGTTCTTGAATTTGCCTAGCTATTTCCTCATTTTGTTGAGGAGTCATCTTGTAGGCTACTTTATTTGGTAAGGTAGCCCCTAGTATCAAGTCTATCCTATGACTTATGGCTCTCTTAGGGGGGTATGCTGCTGGTTGTCCACTACTCACAATGCCTTCATAGGTCTGCAACATTTTATGTATTTCCTTAGGAAACTCTGGCTTTTCAGCTACTTTCTCATCACTTACCTCTCTTGGCCTTAGCATCACTACATAGCCAACTCCTTCTCCTTCTTCCAAGGCTTCTAAGAACTCTTTTTCACCAACCATGAGCAATTTTGGACCTGTTGTCTGCACCTCTGCATCTTCTAACAGTGACTGAATTCTAAATGTTACCTTATCCTTCTTGAAAGTATAGGAGTTCTTTGCTCCATCATGCATAGCTTGGCGATCAAATTGCCATGGTCTACCTAGGAGCAAGTGACATGCATCCATAGGTAACACATCACACAAGACTTTGTCTTTGTACCTTCCGATTGAGAACTCCACCCATGCTTGTTCATTCACCAAGACACCTGACCTTTATTGAGCCATGTGACCTTGTAAGGATTGGTGTGGGGTATCCTTGTCAACTTCAGCTTGCTGACTGTCTCCTCTAACACAATATTGTCAGTAGACCCTGAGTCAATGATGACTCTACACACTTTCCCCATCATCTTAAACTTTATCCTAAACAGGGACCTCCTTTGGCTTGGTTCTTCTTTAACCGGCTCTTTGATCAAAGTTCTCCTCATCATGAGGTTCTCACCTTCCTCAGAATTCAATGGTACCTCAAGATGTTTCTCTACTGCATTTGTCTCATCATGAACTAGGTTATTTCTCTTATCACTTCCATAAGAAGTACTACCTTTCTCTGGACATCTATAGGCCGGGTGTCCCATTTGATTGCAGTGGTAACACTTCATGTTGGTAAAGTAATTACCTCTTCCTTGTCCACCACTTCTTCCTCTAGAGCTAGAGCCTCTTCCTCTACCACCTCTACTAGAGCTTCCTTCTTGCTGCTCAGAGTACCTAACTTCTCCTTGAGCCCTTGATTCTGAACTCCTTCCACCATAGCCACCTCTTTGTCCTCTACTGTCTCTTCCTTTACCTCTACTTTTGGAGGTCTTCTCTTGCTTCTTTTTGCCTTTCTCCTCTATCTTTAGGGCCATTTGATAACATTGGCGGATGGTTTTGAAGTTCACTAGGCTCATGTCTTCTTGAATAGACCATTTAAGCCCATTCAAATACCTTGCTAGCTTGATGCTTTCATCTTCAACCACCTTTGATCTGAGGCTCAATTTTTGGAACTCCTCGGTGTATGTTTGGACATCCATATCTTTTTGCCTAAGATTATGTCTCCTCCTATGCAACTGGACTTCATAGTCATCAGGTAAGTAGGTCTGCTTGATCTTGGTTACCATGCCTCTCCATGTAACTATAGGACCCTTTCCTTCTTTCTCTCTTTCAGTTTGCACAAACTTCCACCATGTGAGAGCTGAACCTCTCAACCTTGACTTGGCCACCTTAACTTTTTGGGCTTCTGTTATACCAGCACATTCAAAGTGATTCTCTATGCTTTCAATCCAGTCCATGACTGAATCAGGATCCATTTGTCCACTAAATAGCGGCAATCCTTCCAAAGCTTTGCCACTTAAGGCCTGCAATGCCTTCAAGAAGGGTTCTTTAGCAAGGACAAGGTCAGGTTTTGGAGCTTCCTCCTCCAAGTCCAATTCCTTTTCCTTTGCTTCCTGCTCTTCCTTCTCTTTTATTTTATCCTTTACTTTGTCTGCCTTTTCTTGGACTTCATCCAAGAGCTTCTCCATTCGAGACAACCTTTCTCTTAGCAGCCGGTTGTCCTCTTCTTGCTCTTCTACCTTCTTGGCTAACTCAGCATTAGTCACCATGGTTCTTTCTTCCTCTGGTGTATTCTCTCCTACTGATTCAGTGGGTTGCAACATCAATCACAAGCCTGATCAAATAAAGGCTCTAATACCAATATGGTGTAAGTGCTCCT
>VDFB02372453.1:0-20090 GCA_007258455.2 Sequoia sempervirens
CTAATTTCACCGTTCTTGTTTCTAACTGGCACCAGGTTTGCCACCCAAGTAGAATGCCTGACAGGAAATATAATTCTAGCGGAGAGCAGTTTCTGAACTTCCTTCTGTATGAGTGGCTCCAACAGCGCATTAATAGGTCTCTGCCTCTGTCTAAAAGGCTTAGCCCCTGGCTTGAGAGGTATAGTGTGAGTTATGATGGATGTATCGTAAGTCTTCAAGTCTTCATAACCCCAGGCCACTATGTCTGGAAAGTCGTATAGGGCTCTGATTATTCCCTGTCTTTCTTCAGGGGTACAAATCTTACCAATGAAAACATTCCTTACATCATCTTCAGTGCCTACATTGTGAGTGTCACACTGCCCACTGATAGATTCTTTCTTAGATTCCTGTTCCTGATCTCTGATTTTGTCCATATCGAAAATCCTCTCTAGCTGTACCATTCCTCTTGGAATAGTATTGGACTTCAAGTTTAGCACACCTTCCAGATCCAATTCTGCTTCCTGAGGTTCTGTTTCGTCAATGATCTGTGAAGCAAAAACATCCGTGTTCGTGATAAAGTCAAGGATATGCTTATCATCCTCAAACACCTGAAAATTAGTCACATTGTCAGGGACTGACGGGACAGGAGTTAATTCAACAGTAAACTTCTTCAATCCTGACAAAGACAGGGGCTGCAAAGTACTGGCCGCTTGAGCTAGAGAATCAGCAGTTTGATTCTTCTTCCTTGGGATCAATTGGATATTAAAAGCGTCGAACCCCTCAATGAGGTCCCACACTCTATGCCTATAGTTGGTCATTCTCCTGTCGTGGCAGGCATACTGCTTTCTTACTTGTTTGACCACTAATTCTGAGTCACCAAAAACTTGTAGGACCTTGACCTTTTTCTTGAGTGCCATAAGGAGTCCGTGAATTAAAGCTTCATATTCAGCCACATTATTTGTACAATGAAATTAGAGTCTATGAGCTGCGAAGAAACTCTTACCTTTGGGACTTATCAATTCAAATCCAGCTCCAGCCCCTTGCTTGGACTTAGATCCATCAAACTTCAGAGTCCAGTATTCCGCAGTGGTGGTCTTCTTCATTTTGTCTTTTGGTTTATCAGTAATAGAGGTTTTCACAGCCACAACAGGTTTCTGATTCTAAGACTTTGCCTGCAGACTCTGTTCATCTGTGCCAACCTCCTGAGATGGATTTATACTTTTGTACACTTCTTTCACTGCTGTCTGACACAAGCAACACTCCAATTCTGAGTGAGAAGCATTGTGAACTCTGCACCAATTCGGCAAGAGTAACTCCTTAAAACTTGTCCTCCTTCCCAAGTGAGTTTGATTTTCTACGCATTGCTTAATGAAATCCTGGAAGTTGTCCAGTAAGCTGATCTGTCTATCCTTAGATTCTTCTTCTTCCTCAACTGATTCTGTTAGGGCTTCAACAAGACTGGACCCTGTTTCAGCGTCCACTGGCATCGCATGCAACATCAGCACCTCTTCTACATCTAATTCCTCATATGGGGCGGACATCAAGTAGTTTCCCATTCCAGCTTCTGATATGAGAACCTCGGTCGAAGTCTTTTGGTATTCTGTTATCATGTACTTCATTCTAGGCTCCCTCTCAATCCTTATCTGATTGGGCACTCCCTTCCAGGGAAGCCACATGTGAGAGTGGTCGGTAGACACATACCCATTCAGGGCCCTGGTGAAATCTCTTCCTAAAATTAAACCGTACGCATCAGGAATGTCAGCTACCTGAATGTTAATAACCTGTTGGATTCTAGGATCAGAAGCGATCTGCATATGGATCATGTTAAGTTCCCCTACCACACTTACTTCGGTCCTATCCAACTGAGTCACCTTCTTCTGGGAATCAGCAGGTGTAATTCCCAGAGCCCTACAAACTCCAAGAGGCATCACATTAGTGGAAGCACCAGAATCCAACAGACAATTATGGAGGTTCTTACCAAAAATTCTGACAGAAATCAGAAATGGAGGAGTCTCCGTTTTTCCTTGAAACAAAGTGGGCTGAGTATCCATCTGGGCCACTTGAGTTCTGTCCTTCTCTTTTCCTCTATCTCCAGGGGGGATTAGTCCTATTCGGCGTCTGACTTTGTGTGTTCACAGGCTGAAAACTAGAGGTCTGGCTGTCATGCTCCCCAGAAGATTTGTCCAATGTCTTTGAATTTGCATCATAAGTACCCAAGACAGCCTTTCTAATTGAAGGAAACCTCAACAATTCAAAAGCAGAAAGGTTTACCTTTAATTTTTTGAATTCCTCTGTGACGTACGAAGCCATCTGTTCTTCACTCATATCAGTAGAAACCTCTTTAGATGGTTCCTCTACCTTCTCCTTACTTATTTGAACAATCCTCTCCTTCTGTGGTTCTACTCGAGCTTGTCTATCTTTCGAAAGGTACTGCTTGGACACCTGTGGATAAGACGGATTGTTACTTGCATTAGGATCTGGAGGAGTAGTGAAATTGTTGGGGGGAATGGAAGTGGTGAAGGGCCCTCCAGGCCGTGGGCGTCTGTGAGGCATATCCCTCAATCCCTGTCTCTGAAACATCTGAACTTCTTCAACATAGGTTTCTTCCTGATCCAAGGGGCCATTGTCGTTCATCTCCCCTTCGTTAAACAGCTGAGCTACTTCATCTCCATTACAAATCTGATCAATTTCATCTTTCTGGAAATCAGGCTCTTCTGGTACATTTTCATTACTAGCGGGAAAAGGAGCATGGTTCAACACCAGCACAGGGGAATCATATGAATTGGAAGGAACAATCTCCTGCCCATTCACATTATTCTCTACCTCATACTGAAAGATAGAAGCCGCAGTCTGGAACTCAGGACATTCCAGTTCTGAATGCTGACTTGTTTTGTGAAGCCTACACCATCCTGACAGGGCTGCTTCTGCGAGATACACCCCGGTGGGAGGTTTATCCTGGCTAACTGGCTGGTTGGCAGATTGATTAACAATCTGATTGGCTGGCTGATCCAATGGAGTAGGAACTCCTCCATTATTAAGCCCTGTATTCCAAGTTCTGTTCTGTCCCTGTGATGGCCTTTTGTCAAATCCTGACCCACTTCCTTGGCCTCTATCAAAGTTTTTCCTCCTATCGTTGTTGAAACCTCTATCCTGGTTATACCCTCTGTCATTGTAAAATCCTCTGTCATTGCGTTGTCCCCTGTCGAAATTCTGCCCCTGTGAGAACTCCCTGTTCTGATTGGATTGCATTCCCTTTTGAGCAGCTTGCAATTGGCTATTCTGGTTTCTCAAATAATTCACCTCTAGATTTAGCTTCTTTATTTGTTCAGCCATTTCGTCAATTCTTTCCTTATTAGGGTCTCGGTAGGGAGGCTGGTTTGGGTTACTCAGAGGTGGGACAGGTACTGGGGCGGATCCCAGAGATTGATGCAACACTTCCGAATTCTGCAGATAAGCCGGGAAGCTATTTGATTGTGACTGGTACATAGGCTGGTTAACCTGCTATTGAGGGAAGTTCATCATAGGAGAAACCTGATTCATAGGATGACCAGGGTGTGGTACCATTGATAATTGAGGAACTGGATTCATAATAGGGGTGTGATTGGTGAGCACGATTCTTGCTACGAATCTGGTTGGGGTAATGCGGCCCGAGGTCGAGAAGGCGTAGCTGATCAGAATCGCGTCACCAGTGCATGCTAAGCAGCTGACCTCCAGGTAATAGCGTCTGTCCAAGGTAAAATTTGGAGGTTAGGTCTTATTCCGAGAAAGGTTCTTGGATTGAACATCGAACTTCATAATAATACTCTCCTGAGCGGTATCAATAGGACCCCTTATGGATCCTGTCGGTGAGCCGCGATGGAATCTATTGTAAAGCGGCTATGGGTTGTTGACTTCTCTCTTGACTTGATAAGTGCGATTATAGCTCATTAGCGATGGGTATTGAACTTTGGAAAGGTTTTAAAGGAGTCACCCAGGTTCTGAATTAAGCCCGGCGAGGAAATGGTTGTACCAATAAAAAGCTTCTTCACCCAGGGAGTAAAGGAATAACCTACAAGCAACATCTTCATGGACAATTCCTCTGTCTTTAAGGCAAGTTTGGAAAATCCTTATGTGTTCTTCTGCAGTTCTATTCGGGTCATTTACATGGAATTTCGAGCAGAAATGCTCAGGATTTTTAGGCATTACATTATAAGCTCCGAAGGACAAAGGTGACGGATTATTGGCAAGGAAAGCCATTGGTAAAAGTGGGGGTGGAGGTTGTGGTTGGTTAACGGCAGGCTGGAACTGTTGAAGGGGAACCTCTTCAGGAACGGGTATTGCTTCAACCTCAGGGTAAGAAGATATGGACGATGTTGGTGAAGGGATAGGTAAGGATGATACTCCCCTATATGAGGATGTGGATGATGTTGGTGATGGAGCGGGCGATGATGATTCTCCTCTCCCTCTAGTCCTTCTTGACCTATTGGGAAATTGAAGTTCCTCTAAATCTTCCTCTCTGGTGGTGGATCTGGTATTTCTCCTAAATCTCTCTGGAGAGATGGCATTCAAGAAACGATCCAGTGTGCTCATTCAGGCCCTCCTAGCGCCAATCTGTTGATGGTGTTTTCTGCACAACAACAACTCAGATAGAATACAAAATCCTATCTCTCTTGAAAGGTAATCTCCAATAATGAATTACTGAAAATCACCCCAAGGTCTCTCGGGTGTTAGTTCATAACAATGCATAAAACAACTCAGATGAAATGTGAAATTGCTGGTAATCACAATCGGACCTTACTACAAGCAAACTAAACCTTTTCAATTTGCCAGATCTAACAATATGATGATCTTGAATCCTAAATCTAACCGAATAATAAAGAAATTGCAAAAGATAGGGATGCAGGGAAGGTAATAAAATCTAAATTACTGAACAGACAAGCAATGCAAATGACATATATTTGGAATGGACCTATCTCAAATAACCAATTCCTGTTCGACCCACAAGGCAATCTTTACAAGAACAGTGCAATCTTCTGAGGAGTATAAATTTTCAAATCATAGACTTGCATCTACAACCGAACTTAAGCACATTTGAATATATATATGGTCCAGGTTGACTTCACCAGCCTACTACAATCAGATAGTTACTGGGAGTATAGACCAAAGATAGCTACCAACATTCCAAATATGAAATCACATACACCATTTATCTAACTAAACTAATTTATTTCAGAATAATAAACCCTAGATCTTCAAGCAATGTAAAAGATAGAACAAGAGAACCATGCAAGATGAGATAACACAAAGGATTTCACCAGTAAAACCACAATGTCTCCAATTATATTAATCATCAAATGCTGCAACAATTCAACTGTTCTGAATGTGATATCTGCTTCAAGAAATTCTAAAATTCTAACTATTGCTCTTGCTAATCTCTACTATCAAAATCTTCTGAACTGTCCCTTACAATAAGGCAAAAATGCCTATTTATCAAAAAAATTTCCAGAACATGTCGGCCCAGCCAAACATTTTACAAAAAAAAATAAAAACCGCCAAAACAGGTCTGCCAAGGAAACAACTAAGGCACACATTCAATGCCATCATCCAAGTCGGCCAAGGCACAGTTTCCAAGGAAGTCCGGTCCAATGTATGCCCTATGATAATAGGGAAGCACAAATCTTGAGATAAACCTTAATTGCCACTTCCTTTGTCTTTCCTCCGCGCTGGTGACCCTTGGACCCTCGAGAAAACTCCCTCCAGCTCAGCAACAGGTGGCAATGGCAAAACTTTGAGCCGGCATTTAATTGACTCAATCCCATCATTGGACCGCTCAATGGTCCCCTTCCAATCCTTTCTGCTGGTCAGGTATCTATCTATTATTGCCAAATATGTAGCCGCATCATCAAGCATATGGCCAGTGACAACCTCATCAGAATCTGGGGCATAAACCTCATGCCACCATTCCTTCAATTGATCCAAACTCAGGTACTTGGGAGCCATCTTATTCCTCCCTGTCATCACTTCAAAAAATGCAATGCAACCATCATAGATTGCAGTAAGGTCGGCATCAATGGCTTTTCTTCGTTTCTTTATCTTTTTCAGGGCTCCCTGCCTGATCTGTAATGCCTCGAACCATTCCCATGGTTCATCCAACCTGGAAGAGGGAAGAATTTCATCCTTGCCCAATTGTTCCCTGCCATGCCCCAAAATAATCTTTGTCTTCTGCAACAGAGAATCGACATCATTCATATCCTGAGAAAGGATGCTTTCCACCAGCTCCTTTCCTCGGACTGCATCCTTGCCAACAGACAGGATCTCCTTAATAGCTTCATCCCCTTGTGTCCGAACACTCATTAACCAGTCTATGGCAGCTTGTGTGGAAGCCTTCATCTTCTCTATGCCAGAAATTGTTTCCTTCGGCAGAAATCCGGGAGTAGAAGAGGAGGACGGATGGAGGGACTGTAGAGGTTTCATGACCTCTTCTAAGCTTTTCCTCAACCTTTCATTTTCCCTTTTCAATTCTCTCTTTGTCTGAGTCTCCTTCTTCAATCTATCCAGAATCACAGCACTTGACCCCTCGAATTCCTCAATGTCTTGTTCTAGGGAAGCTGGCCCAAGGTTAATGGTTTGGACACTGTAATCCTGGCCTACTACCTCATCTCTTGTTTTATCTGCAATAGGGATGGCGATGTGGACTACACGGTTATGCACCTCATCCCTTTCCACCCGGGAAATTATCCTAGCAGCCTTCTTCTTTTTCCCCTTTCCAATCTGAGATAACATTGCATCCCAGTCGAGAGGAGTGTCCTCCACTATCACCTGTTTCTTCCTCGCTATTTCTTTTTCTAACCAGTCCGGGGCTACAGGGTCCGTCCGGATTCCTTCTGTGTCAGTTTTCCCCGGGTCCTCTGTGGCTTTCTCCTCTTCTGCTACCGCCACCTTGACTTCTCTTCCTTCTGTTGCCTTGTCATCATCTTTCTCTGGGGGTTGTTCACCTTGGTCCATCTCCTCAAATCCCAACTCAGGAAGCACCGGCAATGGAGTTCCAGCGGGGATTCTTTTCTCTGGTTCTGGCGATCCGCGGCCCTTCTCACTCTCCGGAGAGTCCTCGTACTGCACCAAGGGAGAAGTGTGCCTTTCTTCTGTCTCTACCTCGAGCTCGGCAGCCTCACTGAATAATGCCCCTTCTTTAAACGGCTCTGCCTCTCCGCTGATTTCCTGCTCATCCGGATTTACCGGTTCCGTTACACCCTGTGGAGGAGAGACAGGCTTGTCCTGTTCAGTGGCTGGCGATATTGGAGAAGAAACCTTTGGATGTGCAGCATCCTTTGGGGACGGAGTTCTGGATCTTCTGGTGTATACTTTGGTCTTCTCCCCTCCGGAGCTTTCTACATCCACAACTGGAGGCTCATCTTCCGAAGTCGTTTGGCCTTTCTTCTTCGCCGCCCTTGTAGTTCTGGCCTTCTTGGGCGGTGGAGGAACATCCTCCTCCTCAGCTTTCTCCACCTCCTCCTCGTCCGAGGACCTGCTGATAGTCAGGGTCTTCCACCTGCGTTTGCCGATAGGTTTCCTTTTTGCTGCAGGTTGAGTCCCCTTAGGGCTTCTGACCTTGATTTTGAAAGGAGAGGCCTTGGCTGTTTTCCCTTTGGGGTCCTCTTCCCCGGATTCCTCTGAAGTGGACATGGGGTTGAGATTCCCCATCAGGTCGAAAGTGAGGGGAACATTGGCATTTTCCAACACCCAGACCTCATGTTTGATCCAAGCAAAGGTATATTTTAGCACCGGAGCCATTAAGTCCTCCAACTCTGTCACCTCAGGCTCATTCCAGTCAATATCCGCTACTGACCTATCCTTGATGGGTTCATAGACATGGTCCTGGACCAGTTTTCCATCATCCTCCAGCTGATCTGGAATCAGCTTCACATTGTACTGCCTAATTGCCTCTACTGGCAGCCGGGAATACCTTTTCCTTCGTGCATCAAGGTCATCCTTGATGTTGACCCAGTAGTCCTCCAAGTCCTCCTTGTGCCTGTATTCCCGGGTAGCCCTTTTCTGTGCCCCTCCGGTGATGTCAAAATTCATTCTCTTTGAATGGAAAGAGAATCCATAGGCGGCCAATTCCTCACCTGCAGTGTGAGCTGATTGAATGGAAGGACACATCACATCCACGCCAATCCCAAGAGGGAAGTCACCTCCAAAACCAGTTTTATGTTTCTCCCTCTTGACCACCGTATCGAATTCACAAATTTGTCTTACGACCTCCAGTAGCACTATGTGGTCAGTGGGATACCTGGGCAATCTGTAGGGAGCAACGGGGCATCCATCAATCCGGAGATAAGTGAAAGTGGGGAACTGGATGAACCAGGCCCCATAATTCTTAATCAACCCCTTAGCCCCATCGGACAATCTGATGTGCTCCGCATTCTGAAGGGTCCGGGTAATGTGCATAGTGAAGGCATCATTGGCCCTCCTATAATCTCCGTGTCCGAGGTGCAATTCCGGATAGACCTCATAGATAATGTCCTGTCCAATAGTTCCTGCCGGAGTAAGTCCCTTGTAGGGATAGGAGATGGCCAGTATATATATAACAAAGGAGGACATGGTAAACTTCTTTCCTTCCAAAACATTCCTCAGTTGCCTATCTATTTCTGCACTGATAAGTCCTGCCCAGTGGTAATTCGTTCCTTGGCCTATCTTGGTGATCACATGGACCATCCAACCTTCCAATACCCCGGCAGTTTTGAGTCCGGCCACCCTGCTCAACAGTGTGATGGCATCATAAATATCTGGCCTGAACTTCACCCTGTGCAACTGTTTGGGCAACTTAGAGTGGTGAGACTTGGGCTTCTCAAGCCATGAGTTGATAAGCTGTTGAGCCTTAACTGGCTCGTTCTCATAATACGTGCGAGCCGTGTCAATGTTTAGGGCGCAGACCGAGGGGAGATCCGGCATGCTGAAAGCTCGGGCAATGGAGGCTGGACTGAAATTTGCCAACACCCGTCCCTCAGTACTAACTACCATCTGTGTGTCAAAGGCGTACTGCCTAGCACACTCCAAAATCAGCTCGTAACACTGGACTGCTGGAGGGAACCCTGCCACGTGTACCAACCCTGAGTTCATCATCCCTTGCCTCAATGCCGATTGGTCCTTCTCAGCTGTTCTCTGTTTGAATTCTTCGTAACGCCAGGCACCAACGTTGGTATCGGACACATCTGCCCACACGGAGGATATCTTACTCTCTGGGACCTGACTCCTCATGTCTAATCTCAATTTTTCTGTCTCGGAAACTGCAGATGCCCCCGCACCACCTTTGGACTTCCCAGCAGCAGCTTTGCTTGATTCAGCCTGCACATCCAAGAATTATTATTAGAATTTAATTATTAAGCTCATATCCATCCAAAAGGTTAGCATACATCATACAAATCCATTAAAACCAAATGCCAATTGCCAATCTTCCGAGATCCGGAGAAATCAAATAATCCGGGAAAATCGTATAATCCGGGAAAATACATTCGGGGCGGAATTTCGGAGAAATCCGACCCAGACGGACTCCTGCCACCAAAGCACTATTAGCCATGTAAATCATTAATATGCTCGGAAATCAAAGGAAAATCATCAATTTTACTCTTTGGCAATCAAGAAATAGGCATTAACAATCACTCCATCAATTCCCTCATCGAAATATACAAAAGAATGCAATCAGACAGGAAATCCGGAAAAATCCGAATGGGACGGACTTTCGCGGACAGCATCAAATGCACCGGAAATTAACCCTGTCCGCGGAATAAAAGGAAACCGGGAAAATCCGGGAGACCAGAAATTCCGCGACAGCCTCGGAAACCCGAAAAATGGCAAAACGTGCACCAAAACAGGAGCGACCACAAGATCTTCAATATCAAAGCTCGAATGAACCCAAAACCGACGACAATCACCAGACTCGAATATGCAAAGAGGGTCCAACACTCAGAAGCACTCAAAGGAAGGATCCCATACTAAAATGACGATGCCCTAAATCGAACAACCACATATCCGCCATTAAAACCAGAGCAAGCTTTTAAGATTAAAATATCAGTTCGGGATTTACCTAAAAGCCCTCTGATCCTCACAGGACGGGGAAGCCAACATAAAACGAGGCGAAAGTCATTCAAACACAAGATCAAATCATCGCTTTAACCGAAACACCAAGAAAACCCTAAATTCGCATGGTAACACATCCCGCACCCAAAACAAACAAGCAACACGACCCAGAATTCCGTCTAAAGTGTAAATATGCAATCAAGCGGATAAACGGAACTCATAGGGCACGAGAGATGGGCTTCAAAAAAAAATGGATCAACCCGACTGAATAAATACGACACCCAAAGTCAAAACATGAGCCGACCCCAAAATTCAACAATGCCCAGTACAAGAAAACCCCAAATCACCATGCAAGCTAACGGAAGGGCGACGAATGCATACCATGGATCAAGACGAGCAGAAATCGAGCTTAGAAAATCAATCCACGTGACAACACGTCCAAGCAACAAGATACTGGCAGCAAAACTCAAGCAATCCACGCGCAAACAAACCAAGATCAAACCTCAAAGCTCAAACGAAAGTTCCGAATCGCCAGAGCAGAAAACAAGGAAGCAATCGAAATTGGAATGAATCAGAAAATGCCCTAAATTCGCCCTTATACCCGTCTGAACCAAGATACCTCAGCCATTAATGCGCGAAAAGACGTTTCTGACAAGCCGGAAACCCGTGCCCCAAGTGGAATTTCGGAGAATCCCAGAATGCGCGGAGACACGGATTCCGCGGAAATGCAGAAACCGGGGAAATCAGGAAGATCGGGATTTGACGGAATCCGGGAAAATCCGACTGGACCGGAAAATCCTGAAGTTAGGAAAAAACCCGGAATCGGAGAATCCGGCAAGAGACGGACAAAGAACCGGGGCCGGAGAAATCCTCCAGAGGCGGAAAATCCCGGATCCAGGTGAAAACCCGGACTTGGCCAAAAACCCAATTTCAATCAATTGCAACCCCAAGGCAAGGGCGAAGCCAGCAAAACCAACATGTCAAGACCCCAAAATGATAAATCCAATAAAATCAAAGGTCAAAGACACAAAAAAGAAAGGGGGTCCCCCACTCCAAGTGGGGCGTGTGCGCAAAAACTGCACAACACATGGGACATCTAGTAGTGATCCAATTATTTCCATAGCATCTGCTACTCTATTATTTTCTCTTGGTAGCTACTCAAATGTGATATCAATGAAGAAAGCTTTGAGGCTTTCCACCAATTTCTTGTATGGATTCAACTTGTCATCCTTTGTTTGATACTCATTATTGACCTGGTTGATGATAAGCTATGAGTATCCATAGACTTTGAGTGCCATGATATGCCATTGTACTATAATTCTCAACCCTATGACAAGAGCCTCATATTATGCAATGTTATTTGTGCAGGGAAATGATAGCGTATATGATTTAGGTATGCAATACCCTTGTGGTGTAATAAATAATATTCTTTCACCTAACCCGTGTTGTGTGTAGGATCCATCAAAGTACATTTTCTAGTGATTTTCCATACTTAAGTTAAATATGGATTCATCGGGGAACTTAAATACAAGTGGGTTCTCTGAATATATCGTTACTTCTAGCAGTTGATCTGCAGTTGCTTGTCCTTTAATGGCCTTGTGTTCTACATACTCAATGTCATATTCTATTAGGATCATGACCCATTTAATTGTTGACCCTACGAGCATTGCTTTAGAAAGCATATACTTGAGAGGGTGTATCTTTGCAATGAGTTTTATTTGATGTGCTAGCATGTAATCTCTGATGAACTATGAAAACAATTGCCAAGAAATCCTTCTCAATGGATGTGTAATTCAGCTCATGTACCACCATGGTTCTACTGATGTAGTAAATATCTCTATCTTTCCCATTTTCATAATGTTGTGCTAAGAGAGTGCCAAGAGATGTTGTTGTTGCTGATATATACAAGATCAAGGAATTTCCTAGAATTGGTGGCATAAGAACTGGTGGTGTGAGCAAGTACTCCTTGATCTTATTGAAATCTTGGTCACATTTCTCATCCCATTTCTATGCTACCCCCTTGTGGAGTAGATGAGAATATGGGATAGCCTTGTCTGGTAGTTGCACTATGAATCGATGGATGGATTGGAGTTTTCCTTGTAAGCCTCTTAGTTGTTTTAATGTCCTTGGTTCCTCTGTCTCTAGAATTGCTTTGACTTTGGCACCTGGTCTATCTCAATTCCCCTCATAGATACAATATACACAAGAAGCTTTCCTGATTGTACTCTGAAGACACACTTTTTTGGATTGAGTCTGACTTTGTATTCTTCTAGCCTGTCAAAGATGGAGCCCTTGCTGCTATGTGATCTCAACGTTTCTTTGACTTGGCCAATATGTCATCCTCATAATCTTCCACAGTTTTGTGAATCATGTCGTGGAAGATTAGTTTCATGGCCCTTTAATAGGTAGCTCCTATGTTTTTCAACCCAAATGGCATCATATTCCAGTAATATGTCCCCCATGGACAAGTGAAAGTTATTTTGTGTTTTTCATCCTTAGCTATTATGATCTTATTGTACCTTGAGAATCTATCCATTATTGATAGTATCTCATGTCCTACTATCATATCCACAATCATGTCAATGTTTGGGAGAGGTAAAATCATCCTTGGGACACGCTTTGTTCAAATCTCTGAAGTCAATGCAGTTGTGGATGCCCCCAATAGGATTTGAAAAAGGTACAAGATTTGAGACCCACTCTGGATAATCAATTGGTTGTATGAACCCAACATCTAGGAGCTTTTGTAATTCCATTTTCACCAATAATGCTATCTAGGGATGCATCTTTCTCAACTTTTGTCTCACTGGCTTTGCTTCAGGATATATAGCTAGGTGGTGAACCACAACTTTTGGATCAAGCCCAGGCATGTCTGTGTAGGTCCATGCAAATTTTTTCTTTCTTTCTCTTAGGAATGTAGCTAGGAGTTACTGTTCCTCTATTAGAAGTGTTTTTGCATAGAAGGTGATATGTGGTGTTTCTTTTGTCCCCAAGTTTACCGGATTGCACTTCTTTGCTAAGATTGTTGACTTCTCCTAATGAATAGCACTAAGGGGGAGATTGAATCCATCATCCTCTAGCACCTCAAAGAGGTTTTTACCATTGGATGTGTCCTTTATTTTTACTTTTTTTAGTTGAGAGTGCCACAGTGTGGTTTTCACTCAAAGACCTAGAGATTATTCTCAAATTTTTACTTTTGCGACTGAGGGATTCAATCATTTCCCCTTAACAGGCATGTGTGCCAAGCTCAATGTCAAATCCAACTTTGTGATCTCCATATGGTATCGTATCCCACAATCCCATGAATTTTGAGAGAGCTTCATCATTTTCAAATGTGTCTAGAATTTGTGGTCCTCATTGGTCATAATCAATGAGTTGGGGATAGAATAAGTTTAACTCATGGGTATGGTTGTTTGGCTCAAAAGATAGGGTACTAATCATGAGAAGAGAGGAATCCTTGAATAGCATGGGTAAGTCAGTTATGGGATCTTCATCACTGCACACATCGGTTATATCAAAGGTATAGTTGTCTAAGGGCAGACTTATGGATACTGACAACTAAGGGGGTGCTTTGACTTTTCTAAACGAGGCACCTTTTCCAAGTATGGTTACTTTCAAAGGGGCACATCTGAGGCCAAGATTTCTTATACAATTCTCAAGAATGAGTGGTACTAGAAGACCATTGTCAGTCTGCCCAAGCTTCTTGTTTTTGTTATAGCCCATACCAAGCATCATTTGCAATCCTTTGTTGCTATCATCCATGGGAAGATCAGGAATGGGCCTTTCATCTTGGTATAGCAGACTTGATATGTCTTTTTCATCTACCACTTCCTGACTTAGGTCCTCCTAACATCTAAATCTAGAGGGGTCTAATTTGAAGGTTTGGGATGGTGTCTCAATTGATTGGGGCTACCCATGAGATCTAGGAAATTGAGGTAACTCTCCCACTACAAAAATACTTTTCTTCATTCTATAATCCCCACACCCATTGTCTTGGATAATGACTTTGATTTCAAAGATGTCAGGAATGGCTAGTGTCTTTGTCTCAAAAGTGGAGGCTAAGGTAGCTGGGTCTACATATGGGGTTGAAGAGCCTTCATCATTCTTTGGGACTTGAGGGATTTTGTAGTATTTCGCTTCCAGTTTCTTGTAGTAATAAAAGGGCTTAGGATCACCATGGACTATGACCTCTTGGTTTTGATAGGGAAACTTCACACATTGATGGAAGGTGGATGTGACAACTTGCATCCCATGGATCCATGGACACCCCAGGAGGATATTATAAGGTAAGTCAAGGTCAAGGACCTAGCATGTGGTTTTCATGATGGTTGGCCTTACTTGAATAGGGACTTGAAAAGTTCCTTGAGACACTCTTTCCTGGTCATCATATGCTTTGATTGTAATACCTTTACCCTTTTCAATGGCATCCTTACAGAATCCTAGATTCTTTATTAGCTTGAGTGAACAGATATTTAGACCTGCACCCCCATCCACCAAGACCCTTTTGACTTTATTTTTATGGACCAGGACTTCGAGATGGAGTTTGCGGTTATGATATGGTTGGGTGGGGAAGTCGTGATAAAAAAATGTTAGGAGATGTGGGGTGGTGATGTGTTTGACAATAGCTTGGAATTGGTCAACATCAAGATCCACAGAGACGATGGATGAAGCCAATGCTTCCTCTAGGATTTTCCTATGTGCAGGTGTAATCTTCAGTAACTCCATGATGGAGATCTGAGCGGGGGTTGTTTTCAGCTGGTCCAAGACATTGTAACCATTGGGAAAATATTTTGGATTGGAGATGGATTCCCTAGGTGGCTGTGATGATCCAAAAATGGTAACTTTTATGCCACGTGTGGTGACTCCACAATCAACTTTGGCTCCCTTGACGTTAACAACAGTAACCCATTCATCTAGGGATGTGACAACATGATCGTAAACATGGTTTACATTTCCATACTTTTTCTTTCCATGGCTATTCCCTTTATTATGATCGGGCATCAGATTCGTTAATATCTTAAGGTCTTGATTTCCTGCAGGTTGTTCAATGTTTATGACTTTTTCATCGATAAGGTCTTGGATCATATTTTTCAGTCTCATACAACTGGATATTGTGTGCCCTTTTATTTTGTGAAAATAACAAAGGTGGTTTTCATTGTACCTTGGTGGTTTCACTTGGGGCTCTTGATAATTCTCATAAATGACAATTTTGATGAGATTCTTGTTTACCAACTTCTTCATGGTGGATTTGATTCATTCCCCAAGTGATGTGTATTTTCATTTTCAGGGATATTGTTTGTTCCATGGGGTGGTCTCCCTTGACTATTCAAATTGTTGACTTGAATATTGGGTGTTTGTTGTGCTACCACATTGTCTTGTGTGTTGTTTTGATTATTACCTTGCGGTTGTTGGTATGATTGGGTGTTTTTTTAGCACTAATTATGACCTTGGCATCAACCACACCATCATTAGTGACATTTTTGTTTTTCACCCATATGCGAGGTTTTTCGTTGTAACTGGTTGATGGGTGGTTATCTTGATATTCTTGATATGTGGGTGTCCCCCCTTGTGCAATAAGATCTCTTTTAATGTTGAGCACCTTGGGGATCAACTGGTCGTATGTGGTGATGCATTGCATTTTTAGATGGAAAAACAAGGTTTTCTCGAGATTGGCAATGATGGTGCAGATTTGTTGTTCTTCTAGCATGGTCCACTTGCTCCTGTTGGCCTTGGATTGCCATTGTTTCAAGAAGGAAGCAAATGTTTCCCCCTTAGCTTTTTTGAGGGAAAATGGTTCCTCTAGGCTAACATCCATTCCAATGTTGAATGTGCAGTTTTGTATGAATGCGTCCATGATTTCTTGGAACTTTTTGATTCCAAGGGGAAGGTGAGAACCATTCCATTGTTGGTTGTACCAAAATTTGAGGGAATAGTCACATTAGATATCTATCATCATATGCAACTTCCATGCAATGTACCTAGAATTCCCTGATGTGATCTTCAGGATTACCCATCCCATGATATTTGTCAAATTTAGGGATTTCAAACCCTTTTGGGAATGGCACCATCACAAGGCTTTTGTCGAATGGATAGGGGCACAAATGCTTGGTGTTTTTGTTGTTTTCCCAAATTGGAGATCTAGCACTTGTTGTGAGAGCAATTTGATTTGTGTCGTCACATCATTTTGCAGATCAGGAGGTGGGGTGAATATGTTTTGAGATGGTTTGTTCATTTGAGTGATGGGTAGAGTGCTTTGTATGTTTGGGGGAGTTTGCTACAAGCTTTGCTATGTGATCAATGCTTGTTGATATGCCTGAAGTTGTTGTGCCAACAACGCTTGTTGTTGGTCTTTCTACTTTTGTGCCAACAAAGCTTCTTATTGGTCTTATTGTTGTTGGGCTAATAGTTGGGTTGCTTATTGTTGCTCTTGGTACCATTGCAAGGCTTGTTGATATGCTTGTTGATGAGCTACTTCTTGTTGTTATTAGTACTGTTGCAGGGCTTACTGATAAGCTTGTTGCTAAGCTGCTTGTTGTTGTGCTTGGTATAGAACTTTTGCTTGAGCTTGTTGGGCTACATATTGGGATTGTGCCTAAGCTTGAGCTTATTGAGCAGCTTGTACAGCTTGGGCAGAATGTGCAGCTTGAGCAGCCTACTGTGCTTGTTGTGTTTGTTGTGCAGCTTGTTGTGCCTATTCTTGTTGAGCATCTTCTTGTGTAGCTTGTGTGGCTTGTTGAGCTTGGAACTACTGAATTGCCTTTTGATAGGCATGTTGTACTGGTTTGCCATGTTTGGTTTTGGTGGTGGTGGTGGAGGATTCAAAATGGTGTTAAATTTTGTGATTAGAGGTGTTATTGGATTGATTTGTGTGGTGGATGGTGTGGTTCATATGATAGGCCCTTGGGAGACCACATTTTGAGGTATTTGGGGTATTGTAGATGATGTGTTGATTGCTTGTGTTGTTGTGATTGTTGTCACTTGTTTTTGTGATATCAATGGCATGATCAGAGGATTTGGTATGATGGTTTGATTTACGATTGGAGGATTGTTTTGATTTTGTTGATTGAGGTTTGATAAAAGGGGTTGCCCTAAACCAAAGAGTGGTGTGGATGTTAGTGGTAGAGATGGAAATGGTGGGAATATGGGTGGTGTGTTCCCTTGAGGAAATGATGATGATGAGGGATCAAAGATTCCCCTTTGTCCAATTAATCCACCCTCTACTTATGAATTCATGGGGAGAGAGACTTGTGTGTTAAGAGGGTATGTCGATGTTGCGTTGAAAGAGGATAGTTCATTGGGGTCATGAAAGATGAGTAGAATGTATGGGTGTTTTAGATTTTGAGGAAAGAATTGACCCAAGATGGTGTTTGCATCCAAGTCTTGGTTGTTTACAAGGGGAGGTGTTTGAAGAGCATGAAGCAATGAGCTCCCCTTTTTGAAAATTGGTTGAGTTGAAGCAAGGGATGATGTGGGTTATGGGATGGCTTGAATAGTGCTTTGAAATGAAGGTGTAAATGAGACCGACGGCATAGTCCTAAGAGGTTTCTCCACAGTAGTGCTTACATCATAGTTGGAAGGGAGTTTATCCCCTTATTTTTTCAATTATAGCATGTATTGTGAAGGATTGAGCCTCATCATGGCATTAACAATTTTGTGAGTCTCAGGATTTTGGACCATTTATATGATTTCATCTTGAGTCATCCCTAGAAATTTTTTGGTGTTGTCCTCCACTTGGCCACCTTCTTCTTGAGGATCTTGTGGAAGTGGAGGAAGATTGAGTGGAGGATTGCTAGAACCAATGGGATTGATTTCAATTGTTGTTTGAATCAAGTCACTTGAAGTGGATGTTTCTTTTTTTGTTTCCATGTTCTTCTTGTGTTGAGATCTAGTTTGGACCATAAAATAAGGATCAATTTTCAAGAATGTGGGAGTTGAACCTATAACTCCTTGGATTGATCTAAACTTTAGGTACAAAAAATAAATTATAATATATTAAGGATCAAAAGGATGGTGATGAGATAATGAAAGATGGATGATTGTGAATGTTTGAATTCTTAAGAAATATTGAAGGAGATACTAGACTTAAGGACTTTGGATTGATGTTGGATTTGATTTTGGATTTTGATTTTGATTTGGTTTGATTTGATTTTTTATTTGGATTTTGGATTTTATAATGGATTCATAAAATCCAAGAGGTTAGATGTTTTCTTGGAATAAATTTGTCCACAAGGTGATACTCTAACTAATTGTCTGAAGAAGGATGCATCCACACACACTTAGTTAAACAAAGATGATTTTGATTTGATTCAAGAGGATTTTCCCAAAGTCTAGTATGAAGGATTTTTTTCAAGATTTCTGAGAGTTGTTTGTGAGATGGATTTTGATTGTTGTTTGAGGGATGGATGAGAGTGTCGATTTTGATCCTAAGTGAACCTAGAAAGACTTTTTTTTACTAGAACTAGGTGTTGAAGAACATGCTATACTTCCTATGTGAGATATTCAAACCTTTGAAAAAGTCTTGGATTTTGACAATAGTAAAATGAATACAAATTGGGATTTTTCTTTGATGCACATTTGTAGAAGTTGAAGACCAATCTCTCTCTAAATTCATAAAGAATAGACAAACATTTCTTGAGAGCTCTTGGACTAAGACTTTTAGACTTTGGTTTTCAGATTTTGATCTTTTAGGAAATCATTTGGAACAACACATGTGTGGGTTCAATTGTTTCTTCTCTTTTCTTAATGAGTTCTTTTTACCACAAATACTTTCTTTCCTTAGCTTTTCAAACTAAATGTCTAATGTCCCAATTTCTTTTCATTCCACAAGGTCCAATATGTGGAAATTAAGGCAATAGTTCCCTATTGTTGACTTTAGTGAGAGAAAATTGAGATATAAGTCCAAATACTTAGAAGCCTCTAAGGATGGAATCCCTAGGGAAAGCAATAGCACTTGGATTTCTTTAAAGGTATTTGCTTCCACTAAAGGGTTTGAAATTTGATGATCATGGTTGAATGTTTGTTTTCCAATGTTTGAGATCCAAGCAAAGTGTTTTGATTCCAAAACGATGGATAACCCTAGGATAGAAAGAGACAATATTTGTTGAATCCCCACTTGGAAAAATCCAACTACGCTTATTCAGAGTGGATGACTAGAAGCTTGACCACACTGGCTCTCCTCCATGGCACACACTTCTCGGGTCAGTCAAGCTTCAGTTCTCATGAATCTTCCATGACGAACTTCTCATCTCTACAAAGAACTGCAAAAATGTGGGGTGGCTTCAGAGGTTCGGCCTCTTGCACCAAAAAATAGAAAGGGATTTTAGCTTCTACACAAATTGGTTCTAAGTCAGGGTGATCGGGGACATGGCACCTTGTGAGTGTCCAACAAGCCACTAAAGGCTTTAATTGATCCTACTAGGGGTGCTTATAATTTTGAATGTAGTACCCCATTCTAAAAGGCATTGTACGGCTAAGGCCTACATTCCATGAGGACTTGATAGTTTAGTCTTATCCATTTTTATACCAGCCCGAGTGAAAAACTGGTTGGAGTCACCTTCAAATTGGTCTTAGGCAGGCCCCTCTAAAGGTAAACAAAAGTGAGCAAGCACATCCATAGTTCAATCAATCTTTATTTTCCTAAAAAAAGAGAGAACACATGCGATATACCTAACTCACACTAGCAATATTTTTTTCAATTTTGAGAAGCCCAAATTGAAGTGTGGAGACAATATTTTGTACAACTTAATATCACCAAAAGACTTTTGATTCTCAAGATCGTCGTGAAGCATGAGAGAAGTGAATATTCCTTTTAAATGATACTACTTTGTAAAGAAGATTACAAAACATGAAAAACATATGTTCATTTTAACTTCAAAAAGAAATAATGGATTCTTTTTACAACACCAAGATGAAGTGTGAAGTTTGCTTGTTCAATTTTTAGATCCAAAACCAACTCTAGTAAGTTCCTAAAGTTCTTTTTAACCCTTTGATTGTTCTTTTTAAAACCCAAACAAAAATTATTTTGAGTCCTAAAACTTGAAGAGAACAAAAGCCTTAAA
>VDFB02372454.1:0-66540 GCA_007258455.2 Sequoia sempervirens
CATAGCCCTTCATCTTGGCCTTGTTGGAGCAATCTTGACCGTTGAATTCTCTAGAGAATTCAAATTCTTCTATAAATACCCCTTCCTCAAAGGCATTTTTAGAACACTTCTTCATTTGAGCAATCTTATGCTGCTAATTTTCCTTCTCAACACTTTGCATTTTGATAACTACATGCTGTCCATTTGAACTCTCAATCCTTTTGCCATCATTTAGCCATCTTTGTTCATCATCTTGCATATTGAATCTTGCATATAATCATTCAAACAATCATCTAAGGAGCACACAACCAATCCAAACAAGGGCCAATCAAAGAGGTATCAACAAGGGAGGTAAAAGTGTTTGTGTTTCATCTTATTTGCATTCCTTTTCGTTGAACCACTCTTTTGGCTAATCTTGAGGTGTCCTTGGTATTTTGTTATTCATGTTTCTTAGTTGTTTTGCACGTTTAGAGCAGTAGAAATATCAAGGTATATAATATATTTAAGTTTGAACCTCATAAAATGATTAATTAATTAGATAAAATGCTATATTTTATCAAATTAAGGTTAGAAGAATTATGAGATTGATTTATTAAATAATGAAAAATATTTAATTAATGTTGGGAGAATAATTGAGGCAATTAATTAGATAAATTCATTTAATTATTTGGAGATAGAATAATGTAGAATTAACATAATTAATTATAGGTAATTTTTAGGTGTTTTCATTTTTCTCCTCTTTGAGATGGCGATGTGAGTTAACATGAGAAAAATTGTTTGAAAGAAAATAAAATATAACACTTGGAGCAATATGCTCGAGTTAGCTGGAAGAAATGATGAGGATGAGTTGGTGGGATGATGCCCCATCAAGAGGCCATCTAGAAAGTTGTTTGGGAGAGCTCTCAAAAATAAGAAATAGATAGGACAATCAGCTAGAGAAGGAAAAATGAGATCCAAAAGAACAAAACACATATGAGAAATGGGAAAATGGGGGAAAGAGGAGTGAAATGGAGTCGAAAGTAGGTTTGGGCCTGTAAACAACCCATAGGGGGTGCAAATTTTCACTCCTACCCCTTATAGATTCAAAGCATAGATAAAACGAAGGAGCTAGGAGAAGGTGGTCCATAAATTCAATACCACAACCATTGAGTAGAGAGAGTATGATAGTACATGCAACTAGAGGATGCATGCACACTGATATGTCCTAAAAGTGAACCTCTATGCTAGTGTATGTGGAATTAATAGGGGTGGAAGTAGGGTAGGAAAAATGAGGGTGAAAAAGTGAAAATGTATGTAAAATGTCACTTAAAAGGGAGAAATGTCCCCCACATGACAATGTTGCTTGCATGGGAGATTTTTTTTCCTACACATATAATGTTATCTATACAAAAGGGGGTACTTTGGCATAAAAATTGAGTCCTCTACACAAAGTGTCACCTAGGGGATAAAGGGCTTGCCAATACAACTCATTTCTTGGGGTGAAGGAGTGTTGCCTTTGTGGATTAACACTTGTGCAAATCGGTTCCTTCTTGGATGAGGACCTACATGAATTGGCACTTTCCTTGATTGGTGCTTTTGTAGATTGGCACTTATGTGAAACTAGAAAAACTTAGGTAAAAAGTATATTTTTTGAATGAGAATAATGCCATGGTTTTTGGGTGGATGTAGGAGGAACTACCTCCTATTTAGTCATGGGTAATGGAGGCCAACATTGATTGAGTGGCTTGGGGATTTGACTAATGCAAATTGGGAGTTACTTGAGATTATGGGATTATGGAATGTAGTGCAAATGCTAGTTATTTGAGCACATAGGATGATGTTGACCACCATAGTGGAGAGATGACACAACAACACTACCACATTTAATCTTATGGTAGGGATATGACCATCATGTTGAAGGATTTTTGTGTTAGGAAAAGGTTTGTTTTCCACCTTGCATAATATTATAATGTATTTTAATATTATTTATGGTGCACCTAGGGGACTTAGGGATGCATGCATCACATGGCTTCAACATTCTTGGGGCTAATTTATGTGTTGAATGTAACATTGGGATAAATATTTAATGTGGGTTTGCACACGGAAAAAATATTTATTGGGAAAACTTAGTACCAAAAAGTAAATGAGGGGGGAAATGGTTTTGTAAGCTCATTGTATTAGTCACATGGTTTATGTTATATCACTTGGTGATATTGTGCAAGATTATGTCTATAAAATCAAGAACATGTGTAGTTGTTTAAGGTTGACTAGTTTGGGGTTGGTTTGCATGAGCATCTCTTGTAGGTTGCACATGTGAGGGTTTGAAGCATGGCATGGGATGTGTGGATACACTTGTTCATATGAATTATGTGTAGAGATCTCAAGATGTTTTAGAGGTATTCATGGAGACTTTGAAAATATATTCTAATGATTTTATTGTTGAATAATACAAGAGTGGTGGATTCTTTTGGAGGTTTGTTTTTTCCCTCTTAACAGTTTTCCCAAGGTATATCTCGTGTCATTTTTTATAGTATGTTTATTCTTTTGCATATGGATTCTGAGTAGTTGTTCTTTGATTTTCTTTATTTGTGTTATGTGAAAATTGTCATAGATGATTGCACATTTCCTTTCATTTGGTATTAGATCCCATGGCTATGGTCTACATAATGGATGTATGAGTAGATCTGGTGCATAGTTGAATCCAGTGCTTTGAAGGAAAATAGTGAAGATACTACAAGGTATAAGGGTTTTTTACAAGTGTTTTTCAAGATTTGATTTTTTGGGGTTACAAATTTGTGGTTATTTTTTTTGTAGATCTAGGGTTATGAGTCTAAGTTTGAAAGATGATTTTTTGGGTGTTCACTTTGAGGGTTTTGTAGGGGAAGTTCCATAAATGATCCCTTGGGACAAAAAACCTCACCACTAGATCTAGAAGGCCTAAGAGATATAGATTGACATAAAATTTGACCTATTTTGGTTACTAAAATATTGCAAATTTACTTTGCCCCTTGTCCTAGTCATACGACGTCTACATAAGGCAATTAGAAAAAATAATAATATTTTTTTCCTATGCAATTCATTTTCATAAAAAAAATTAGCTAGTCAGTTGTGTGCCACCAACAATGTCAACTGACGTCAACCTTCAAGTCGATGGGCTTCACCCTCGAAACTTGGGCCTAGTCTTGTAGGGGACTAACCCTTAGCCCTCATCAAGGTTTTAAAAACAAAATTAAACTTCATTTAATAAAATTTTTGCATCCACCGCCCTCCCACCACCTGTGCATCACCAGTGCACCATCGCCACTGATGGGCCACCTAAGAGCCACCAACCAATTGCCCATATAGCAAAATTGGGAAAATATTTTCCAAGGGGAATAAAAATTTCCTCAGGTGTTGATTTTTAAACTTCTTATAGTTGTTGGAAAGATATTTCTAAGCACTACATTGTAATATCAATGGTTTTTACAGATTTTTGTTGTTTGATAGAAAAATGTTTTTTGGAAGTTGGATATTCTTTTCAAAATTGGAGGGTCATAACTTGTGCATAAAATGTCAAAATTTGGAATTCTTATAGTCAATGTAAAGATTGTTCAGAGAACTATATAATGGATCAAGTTTGGAGATGTTTTGATTTGATTTATTTTTGTTTGAATTTTTTTGGTTTCCTATGACTATGGTACTTTGTGGTTTGTGGAAAATCAAATCTGAGGTGATTTGGTGTTTAAGTCATTGGAAACTTACATGTATATCTCTAGTTATCCTTATTTAAAACAATTACAAGTATATTGTTGAATTTGTGTGTTGCATTGTGAGATCTACGAGTTGTGTAGTGTTGTAGGCTATCTATACTTACAAGTTGCATATATGACTCGGATGTGGGTTGTATTTACCCATAGATGTTGCAACATGGATGCAAATTTTGATTTGTGGCTTGATTTGGTCACATGTTTCATTAGTTTGTTTGTCATTATGTGGTGGAGAGATGGTGTTACCTGATACAATTATGTGTGGGACCTATACTTGTTGACTATGCGATGCAGACATGTGTGACACATTGGGAGTTTGATGATGGTACATTTGGTGGTGATCGCGATGTCATAGAAATTCCTTATAGGCCTTAGAGAATTTAACATGACAAGATTTTTTATGCATGTGCATTGTTGGTGGTGTTGGATTGATTCATGTTTGCTTGTGTTGGTGTATCTTCTTGGTTTGAGGATCATGGTTTTACTTTTCCTTTTGATAACTCTTGGTGTTTTAGTTGAGTTATTGATTATGTGAAGGCCATTTATGATCTTCATTTAGGAGATGGTTATCATGATGTCATGGATAGCTTGCTTACATGATTTAATGGGAGCTTGTGATGGTGATAGTTTGGCGATGCTATATCTTCTTGGTTTAGAGATCGTGGTTGCACTCTACCTTTTGGGAGCTTTTGGTGTTGAGTTATTTGATCATGTTAAGGCCATGGGTGATATTCATTTAGGATATGGTTATCATGGTTCTTGGAGAGATTGATATCATGGTTTAGTGGGAGCTTTAGCAATGATAAGGATTCATCACTTGATGATGGATGATCTTCTACAGTGGTTGTTAGTATCATGGAGGAGCTCTTGGATTTTGTTTCTTATGTAGTGAGAGTTCATTGACATATTGGGTTATATTGATAGGAGATGACTATCTTCATGTGATTTGGAGATGTTGACATATTGGTTAGTCATGGAGGACTCTTGAATCTTTGGTTGATGTATCAGGTTTATGACTTGTTGATTTTGATGAGTGATCCTTGGTTTAGAGGAAGGTTTGGTATTGTGTCTTGGTTTACTCTTGATTGTGCACATTAGAGTGTTGGAATGATAGAGGTGCTCTTAGGAGCATTATATGTTCACTTAGAGAATATGATATTATTTTGAGGAGATGTGAGATCATGATGTCATGATTGAGTTCTCAATTCTTGATATTGAAACTTTGACAACCGTCTTGATTGGTTCTCTTGGTATTGAGTATATTGGTCATATGCTTGGAAGCTTCATGATAGTGTTGTGTTACATTTGGAACTTAGCATGGATTGATTAGTTGTAGGTGCTCATTAATACTTGGAGATTTGGGTGAGGCTAGGAGATCCATTATTTCTTGAGATCATGTGTTGAGATGGATACTTTTTATGATATTTCAACAGGAAGCCTGAAGAGCCTTCACTTGGATATGGACGCGATTTCATGATGGAACCATAGAGGGGATAGTTCTTAGAGATTCATGATGACTTTGGTATCCTAGAGGAGAATTCTCATTCCCCATTCTTGGTGTAGTTGACGAATAGTCATTTGAGAGGTATTTCCCATTCTTGTTTTTCAGATGCATTATGTTTTATGCTTTGTCTTCTCATGGATATGGATCTTGAGCTAGTAGACATAGTAGATAGTGTAGATGATGTTCTAAATAATCTACAAACAACATCAACACATACTGTTAAGGATACTTCAGCTCCATTAGGGAAACAACTAGAATAATTACCGATGAGACATTGCAGCAAGTGTAAAATTAGAAAGAAGGAATAAAGCAAAATTTGCTAGAAAAAATAAAAAGAAACATGGGGACGAGATTATCTAAAGAATTCTACCACAACACCCACTAATTCGCAAACAAAAATCAGCAAGATGCAAACCACCATAAGTAGTATCAATATATTATATCATTTCTTCCTAAGTTGGCCAACAACTACAAAGGCCCTAAGGATACAAATGGACAACATTGAGCACAAAATACTACAAAATTCTTTTGTATATGATTTGATGAAAGACCTAGATGGAAACATGAGGGTATGATTTGAAACATGGCACAATCATTACCAACAAATTCAGGATCAACGAGGACTTAGAAAGCAAATCAAACAACCACATGAAGTGCTAAGTCTAAGATTAGCACATATGACAAGGCTATTCACTCAAGCCTAAAAAATGGTCAAATCTATTGAAATTACATCCACTAGTATTGAAGGGGAAATCATTCTCATAAGCTCGGATATAGTTTTCATGACAAGCTTCTCAACAATGGGAAGCTACCTTCACTCAAGGATAACAAACAAAAACTTACATAAAATTTAAATAAAAAAGGAACCACAATTTTGTCGAGTTTTTCAATAGGACAAAGCAAGGATGTCTTAAGGACAAGATATCATTTCAATGGGGGGACGATCATAGCATAACAAAGCCAATTTTACAACAAACTTCACCCACCACAAAGGAAATGTGCCATATCTAATAGACCGCCAACATATCAAACAGGTGCAATATGTACAAAAAGACATAGCTCTTCAAACACTTATGCTTAGGTATAAATAAATGCCCAAAAGATGTAAATATGTAGCAATAGAATATATGTGATGCGACAAAACATTAAAGAATAATAATAGAATTGGAATATAATAGAAGGACTAAGACATAAGTAAATATTGTACCAGAGATGTAAATATGATAAGATATGATGAATATAGTATATCACAAGTTGATCTAACTCATACAATGTGTTATGTGATGTAATGTGCATGTAAATAGTTATATATTATCAATTTTACTCAACTTTTCCTACCGAATCTTCTATAACTCACCACATAAGCTGTAATCTTCCTCTTATCATCGATTCTGGAGTATAAATACAAATTTTGAAGACTTAAACCTAGATCCTAGATTTGCACCCATTCTTTCTGACAACGATCCAAAATTAGATTAATTAAGTTAGTAAGGTTGGATAACTTTGACCACTTAACATTCTCATTGAAGCTAAACCTTTAAACAACTTTAAATGATCATCCTTGAAATGAAACATTAATCGAATTTCAAAAACTAATTGTCCAAGAAAATAGAGGAAGGTGAACTAAAGGACACAATTATTGAAAGTGATTTGGCTTGACAAAGGAAAAAAGACAACAATGACAAGCTTAACTTCAACCAAACATGTCTCACTAGTTCAACTATGGTCAAATATGTCCTTTTCAAAACTAGACATACATGGCGGGTTTGGCCATGGCTGAACACATCACATAAGATGATAGAGACAAGGCTTGTAGAGTTTGAGGACTTTGAAAAGTGTAAACTTTATTCATTTTTAATTACAAGGTTGCATAGGCTTCCTCTTCAACCCTTCTTGTAATTCATCCTTGTTAAAATCTCCAAGACAAGTCATTATACTTATTTAATTCCTTATTGTTGTCATAGAAGTTAGTTGATAAGGTTTATGGTGCATCATAGGCAAGAAAAGTCCTTTAAGGCCTATACATAGACAAGAAACCATTGTAAAATCTCTTAAATCTACAAAAGTGATCACATTGTTGCTAGTATCTCATATGTTGTTACATGATTTCTTGCCTATGTATAAACCTTCAAGAGCATTTCTTGCAAACACCTGCAGATAACCTTTGTGAAACAATAGGGAAGTATTTTATATCACACCAATTTGCCAATTAGCACTGTATGCACTCAACTAGCTGGTCCAAACTCCCAAAATTGCTCATCCTTGGCTTGAATGGCTATAAAAATGGCTAAAGACATCTCCTCTGCCTTCTTGGGAAACAGCATGCCCCTTGAGACATATTTTAGGCTCAAATGGTAAGGCCAAACGATGAGAATATGAACAAAAAAATGCCTTGCCAATGCTTCCTCTTCTTGCACATTGAAGCTGGACAAAACTGCCTATTTCCAAAAAATTGACAATTATACAACTACCACTATGTCAATTAAAAAACCAGCCTTGACACAAATGAAACTGCCACCTATCACAAATGAAATCACCCCTTCAATGCTCAATTTGTCCTCCATCTCCTATAAGTCACAAATTTTGCATACAGACTCGAAATAAGGTATCATTTTTTGAAAGTGACAAAAATTTCCACAAGAAATTGAATATGTAGAAATATTTAACTTTTGATGCACTGAAGTAGTGTTTTTGTCCTTGCAAGACAACTGCATTTATGAGACCAAAACCATAGCCAACTACTCCAAACAGTCATTGAACTCGACTGACTTATCTTGATCCAAATCCATTTACAGATCAACAATCCACTATGGATTGAGAAAATTACAGACAAAAAGGTTTACCATTGAGGCAAAGGTTGCAAATAATACTCCCGATCCATTTTGCACAATAGAGTTTATGGCAAAAGACAAACTCAATTAAACCCTACATCAGATATCAAAACTATAAACAAAACAATCACTACCCAACGACAAAAGCGGTGAAAGTGTCATTAGGGCTATAAACACAAGATAAGTTGAATGGCCGCATTAAAGTTACCATACAAAAGGCTATCAGCCTAGCACAATTTAGGCTCTCAGAGAGGCAGTGAGATGGTGGATTAGAGTCAGAATTCTTAGCGCATTTGTATCAATTTGCTCAACTCTTTGTTTACTCGAATTTTACATTTTCAAGGACATAAATTTTCTGATTTGGTATTTGAATGTTCTATAAGTTGATAAAATAAACTAGTTTCAGAGGATATTGATATTTGATTTACTGTTCTCATTTATACTATCTTAAATGTTCGAAGTTGCTCAGCTTGTACATGAGGCCAATCAGAAAGGAAAAACATTCACTGGCATGATGATTTCCATTTGATACGTTGTTAATGCAGGTCCATGTTATGTACATTTTTGTTGTATACTTCCGCTAGAAACTACAGAAGTTTTTAACGAAAATAACCAAAATCCTAATCTCAATTTAAGTAATAACTACACAGACAGACAAAGTAAGAGAACTGAAAACCATGCTTTAGAGAAACAGAACTTATTAGTTATTACCATCTGGTTGTGGGTTAATTAGTTGTAGCTGTTGGCCATTCATCACCTTGTATAAAGCTTTGTACAGAATAGATTCCCACATTCTTCTCAGGAACCTGATTTGACCATGGCACTCTTCCAGAAAGCTCAGCACGAGGGCCATAATTATGGTATTCTCCATAGTAAAGTGTGTCGAGGGCAAAGTTACCATTCCAGGTCATCCACCCTTCAGGGCTAATGAGCTCTCCCAAGAACGAATTCATGAAAATTGTTCGGGAATACATCTTCCATGGCCTACCCAAATAAGCTTTATAAATTTTTGGCTTTTCATGGAGAAGTTCCATATATTCTTCAGTTCCATTGATGATGCAGTTTTGAAATACCAACCCTGTTGACTGACCTGGGTCTGTCCGGCCCTGTGCAGTTATAGTATTTGTCCATCCTTTTTTTGTTTGTAATGGACGATGACGAACCAGAATCAAACAGTTCTCGAAGATGGCTGCTGAGTTTCCAAATATGAAATCAGTAGTGCCCTCTATTCTGCAGTTCTTGTAGAATTGACGAAGAGAGTGAGTGTAGAGTGTGTCCTGGTGACCCAGAATGGCACAGTTGTGGAACGCAGAGAGATCACCATCTACTCTTAGGGCCACCGCTTGATGAATGTCTGGCCCTGCTGAGTTTTGAAATGTAATGTCCCGTGCCATGAAACCATCAGCATTTACAGCTGCATTAACAAATGTGGACCA
Organism: Sequoia sempervirens; assembly: GCA_007258455.2. Taxonomy (NCBI): domain Eukaryota; kingdom Viridiplantae; phylum Streptophyta; class Pinopsida; order Cupressales; family Cupressaceae; genus Sequoia; species Sequoia sempervirens. The sequence continues at coordinate 9,476 of VDFB02372454.1, forward strand.
AATTAATTAAATTAATTATAATTTTAAAAAAATGTTAACAAAATCTATTGGAATCAAGGAAGTAGTTGATTAATTCATACTATTACAGTATACTTTCAACATCATATGTGTATTCAATAGTTGAGAAGAAAAAAAAATTATGTTGTCATGTTTAAATTTTTCAACTTTTGTTTTCTTTCATGAAGAGATTGATGTGAGCTTGCCCTGTAAATAATTTGATGGTGTATTGGAAACCATATTTTCATATATAATTGGACTAGTGAGGAATATTTGTTGTTTTCAATTTTTGACATATATAATTCTTATTTTTTAGGGTCAGAAACATGCTGTTCTAGTGATTTTGATTGTGGTTAATTTCGTTGGTATCTTAGACTGTGTTTCTTATGAAATTCATCCAATTTATATCAGAAAAATATAATTGCGAAAAGTGAAAACAATGTTTTCCAACCATCATTCAGTAAAGATACTCGTGCAGGTATAACATCACTCTGCTTTTCCTTTTATATTGAGAGTCTTCAACAGGTCGCACCCACATTTTCATAACTTCATTTTCTCCTGGGGGGTTATTGTTTTCGCAGTGTATGTCTATACCTGCAAGTTGCAACTATGTCCATGGATCTGAGAACTTTGGACTGTGATATCACAACTGGACAATTTGAGAATTAAGTACCCTATCAATGTCAGAAAAAAATATATAATTGGGAAAAACATGTTTTTATCCTCTATTACAACTGATGCTTAAGTAGGCAAAGTATCACTATGTTTTGTTTTAGTTGTCAAATCCTTTCACGGTTAACTTCTAGTTTTTGGGAAAGTCCTTCACTCTTGTGGGGAAATCATTTTGTTACTTCGTGGTTCTATGAGCAAGCTGCAACCATTACCATCTGCAATACACCAATTATGGCTTCCCTTCTGTCTGGAATGATGTTTAGCCAGTATAGATTTTTTGACCTAGAAGGCATGGTGTTTTGGGCACAATAATTGGACTAGAATGCTGCTGTTTGTGAGTGTTAAATGTTAATTTTACTTTTAGTGATATCGGAAGGTTGAAATAAATGCTATAATCAAATCATGCAATAATGTATGCCAGGATCAAACAGCAGGAAGGGGTACTGAGATATGATGAATTGGATTATAGGATGCCCATTAGCTTCTCTTGATACAAACCAAACTCTGCTATCGCACCAATCACAACTTGCCTATCTAGCAAATAGAAGATGAGATCTCATTGTTTGCATCTTTTGCTACTCTGTCACAGGATCTCCCAGGGAACTTGAACCATGAGACTTAGAACCTACAACCTGGTACTTCACAATTGAGACCTCTGAAATTTTGTATCATTTCTTAGCCAGCATCACTTTTCTGGTGCAGATATGTTTTTAACAACTATTGAAACCAACATTTATGCAGGCATAGTATGACTGCCTTTTCATTACTAGTATTAGTCTTTTCACAGTTGACTCCTAGTTCTTGTCAAACACATTTTCTCTTGTGAGGAAACTGTTTTGTTAGCTTTTGGTTCTACAGTCTACCTTGAAGCCACAACTATAACCATGTGCAATACCTCAATTACGTGCCACTTCTGCCTGGAATGATGTTCGGCTAGGCCTAAATTTTCTGGCCTAAAAGAAAAAGTGCTTTTGGCATGGAAAACAGAATAGGATGATGATGGTGCGGTTCATGTGTGTTAATGCACCATTTGATTCATGAGAATTTGGAAGTTTGAAGTAAATCTTATGATCAAATCAATGCAATAATGCATGTCAAACCAATAGGAAAACCAGAAGACACAGAAGGATCAATAAGGGACCATGAAATGATGAGTTGGGTAATGGGATGCCCATCAGTCCTTGATACAAACCAACTTCTCACATGTGCACCACCTCACCATTTTACTAACTGCTAACTAGAAGATCTAAGTCTCAATGTTGGTACCTTTTTCTATTCTATCACAGGATGTCCCATGGAACTTGAGCTCTGACACTTGGGTTAGAGCCTACAATCTAGTACTTAAGAAATGAGGATTGTGAACTCTGTTGAAGCCAAAGCATCACCTATCCGCTAGTGTCACCTTGTTGCAAGGGTTTTCTGTCATTTTTGTGGAGCTAAGGAGGGAATTATAGGGCTGGGGGCAAAGGGTGTTTGGTCCAGCAGTGAGTTAAAGGGTTTCCTGCTAGAGCACGTGGAAACCAAGATGATGCATTTTGGAACTTTGTAGAGTTGTTTAACAAAAGGTAATACTCATAGCATTCAATTCAACACGTTTGCACATACTTTCTTCCTTGCCATGTCATAGTCCTGGCTCAAAAAAGTGAGTTATGAAGAACTCATCTGTAAATAGGGTGGATATTCTGCTCATTGCTTTATCAACATGAATCTAAAGTGCTCCAATTAATGGACTTGTATACTTGTTATTCTAGAAGTAAAACTTGCAAATAAAAGTCTTAAAACGACTTGAAATATGCTTGTCTTGAACAAAACAGCATTAAGGAAGATAACTAACGGTAAAATAGAGTAAACATGGCATGAAAATGAAGCATGACACGAGAACTAACCTAGAGAAACCCAATTTGGATCAAAATTACGGAAGAGTGAGATTAAGTTCCCTAAGGTCAATATCTTCAATTGCTGATTACAAGGCCTACTGCCCTCCTTGAGGCCTCCATAGACATCTTACAATGGGAATTGACATCCAAACACTTATAGCAGCAAAAAGCACAACTCCCAAACCTTCCAACTACACTAACCTTCCTCTTTGCCATGTCATAGTCCGGGATCAAATAGAATCAGTTATGAAAAGCCGATCCATAAACAGGGTGGATATTCCACTCCTTGATTTACCAATACACATCTCAAGTGCTCCAATCAATGAAGGACTAATATACTTGTTGTAGAAGTAAAACTCGCAAATAATGGTCCTCAAAATGTATTAAAATTTAGCTTTCTTGAACAGAACAGAATTAAGGAAGATAATTAACATAGTAGCAAAAATTTACAATAACTCATGAGTAATCGGCACTCGGCAGGTTTAGCAATCTGATCTGAATGGGTCACCCTTTTTTTTGGGTACCCGGGCACAAATCCAAGGTATAAAAAAGTCAACAAAAAAATCGCAATTTTATCTACAAATTGCCATTTAATCTTGATTTAAATGAAATTTAAAAAAACATCATATTTTCTCTATTTTTATAAAGTTAATAGCATATTTTTATTTCCCAATTTTTAAACAATCATTATCTTTTGGTTTGCCGAGTCAATTCTGAGAAAGATTTTTGCTACAATAATAATTAAAAGTAAGAGTAAATATGACATGAAAATGAAGAGCCATCATTGAACAAGGTTTGGCTAATAATAACCAGCCCTCATGATCTTTGCAGCAGTGGTCCTTGCAGAAAAATGGCCACCTGAAGAGCCATCATGGAACTCTTCCAACAATCTGCTGACCTGATCTGCCTCTATGCATCTTAATAGGACCCCATTGAAATCCTTTTTGAAAAGTATGCCATCCACTACAACATAGGGAATGGACTATAATCTGAAGGTTCTTCTTCTGGGCTCCTTGCACAGTTTTCTTTAGCAAACACTGTATTTCTACATTTTACCATTGTAAAGTCTGGCTTTATGCGTTATATTAATGAAATCTAGCTAATGTCACAGCTCTTTCTTGCATGTTTAAGTAAAACTTCTTACCGTCATGTCTAAATGTGTGTTTTAGTTGATTTGTTGATGTATTGAGCAATCTTAAGCAAAGAAGGAACAACTTTCTATCTTGGTGTATCACCTCTATTTCCATTTCATGTTCTCTTTCTATCTCTTTTCCTTTGTGAGCTATTAGAGTAGAGTAGTGATAGGATTTCATGTGTTGGGTTAGACCAACACATTTGCACTTGGATTAGAAGAGGAAACCGGCCTTCTCCAAAGACTCGACCTCATTCGCGCAAGGTCCCACACCTTGAAGCCGTTTCCATTGTGTCATTGTAATGTTGAACCCCATGTTCAACAGGGTGCAATTTCATGTGATAACAGTAATTAATCTACATCATTTTCAAGCAATTCTAATCAACAAGCAAAGGTACTAATTTATTTCATATGATTTCCAACTAGTTTCAAAGTGTTTGACAACATGCTCATATTCAGAATGATGGAAAAATGTATTTGACATTGGTTTGAATATGTTAGTAAATGAAAATCATTCATTGTTGTAATAATCCGGAAGGTATTCCACCAGATTCTTTCATTTTTAGTACTTTGATTATAATAGATTCTTGGAATGTAGTACCGTCGGGCCCTATTTTATTTTAGTTCATTCTCCGCCTTGCATGGCATGAATCGGTATCAAGTGAGTTAATATGCCATGTTGGCAATGATGCAACTTCATTTGCACTCACTATCAACCAGTTTGGCTAGAGCGATTCTACGACTCTATTTTAATTGGAAGTTGGTCGGCTTGCTGCCAACAATTTTCAGTTAATTTACCTCTATGCTCATTCTATCTCCATATGCTCTCACCTTGCCCACTCTAAGATCTAGGTGATCAGAAAGAATATAATTATAGTTATTAGCAAAAAAACTTATCTGGATTTCAGCTAACACCCTATGAGGTTTATTACAATATATTCCCTAGCCACTTGCTTAAACTTGCTAGCATTTCTTTCTTCCCTTCGGATTCCCCACACTTATATTTAGTAGTGATCTCACCATAGGGGAGCTTTGAATATTTATAAAGTTTCTTCTACCTTTCCTCTTTGCCACACACCACCGTTCCTCATCCTTGTTATCCTTAGAAGTAGAAGATTTTTCAGACTTCCTAATCTTACATCACCAAACTTAAGGGTACCCTGCACCCTAGGCAAGCCTTTCCTATTACCTCTAGGAACAAACCAAAATCTGTCTGAAGGAACATCTTGTTCCACGGCTCCATCAATTATGGAACCCAAAAAAGTTTTTTATTGACCTGTAAATGTTTTTTTTTTTCTCCTTGGTCATGATTGGACAAGGCTCGGTATTCAAATGCTAACCTTCACTTCTAAAGCTTTCCTGATGTAACATTCCCATCAGGAGATATGCAGTGATCACTACATTCTAAGTTATCATGGTGACATAGAGGTTGCTCATTGCACGTCATGAAATATGGATTATCTGTACTGATCCAGACAGTGGTAACCTAAAGATTACAGCTGGTTCCTCCCTAATTTTACAAATGCTAAAAGCGAAATGATCTCACCTCTGTGTAGAGGGTTTGTCCCACCCAACTGGGTTACAAGCTCAAAGTTTTAAATTATTAGAGTTTATTTTAATTAATATCCAAAAGAGGTTTCTGAGATTAACAACTTTTGTCAGCGTGGCAACAACTACATCTTTTCAAGAATGAAAAGAGAACTAATCATCGATCAACAAAAATCATGGGTCTGAAGCTCAAAGTTTTTAGAATTTATGTTTCAATAACAAAAGATGGTTGCCAAGAAAAATAACTTTTGTGGGTATGGAAGCAATTACATCTTTACAAGAATGAAAGACAATATATATATAGCATTCAAGGCACGGGTCTCTGACTCAAATTTTTAGAGTTTATGTTATAATACCAAAAAATATAAAATCCAGATTTTATAACTTCTGTGGATATGGGGGCAACTACATCAATCATTACAAGAATAAAATGAGAACATACTATCTATCCATTAAACCTCCCAGCAATAGATCACAACCCCCCCAACGAAAACAATATGCCAGGTAAAATAAGGCATTATTTTATTTCTTTTGAAATAGAATCATGTATAAATACCAAAGCAAAAAGTACAGCCTATCCTCATAAATAATAAGTCGAATGGCATCCATCCCAAAACCAAACAAATCAGCCAAGCCTGGAAACAAAGTATCAAGTGGCCCTAAAAATGAAACAGCCACAACAATACCCACGGCCCCAAAAAGGAAAGAGTCATCTACAACTCAAAATCACAGAAACAAACTAACGTTAATTTTTTTTTCGTCTTTTAGAGTCAAATGCAATTTAAATTGTCCAATGTTTTGGATCTTCCTGCAGATAGACCTGAAACATCTGACATTACCCTGATGATGGGTAATTATATTTAATGATGGGTTCTGCAAAGAGACCCCAAACATTGGCCAATTTAAATACTTCACAGTTGATTCCAGAAGACTCACACAAGGCGAAGCAACACAAACAATCACTAAAAAACAAGAGTTAATTTATAATATAAAAAACTAAGTTTTCCAAGAAGATTTATTACCTACAGTTGCAGATCCATAAGTAGTAACAGGACCAGGCAGAGAAGGCACGCTCATAGACCCAGTAATCACTGTCGTATCTATGCCATCTCCCACAAACATAATATTCACTTTTTTGGGCGGAATCCTCACATTCTCCTCATAAACCCCCTGCTTTATATAAATCACAAACCTCTGCTCAGAACTATCAGGCGCAGAATCGACAGCCTTCTGAATGCTCCTTAAAGGCCCATCCTTGAACACGACCACATTGGGAACCACGTCCTCGCCCGCCAACATACCCCAAATGTTATTAAAATAATCAATTGAATTTAGAGTTGAATTTCTCCGATGTGCGTCAATTGACCGAGTTGTTGATCTCTCTGTGGTGGGGGATTTCCATATGGCCATATTTTCTCCATAAGTGTCTAGGGCGTCCAGCATGCTAAGGGCATTGCTGGTCAGCGATGTAACCGTGACCAGCTGCTCCATTGCGCTCCTTACTTCCTTTGTAGTGTTCACATATTTTAAAGCCGAACTACAATCATACTGATAGGTATGAGCAGCGCTCATCCAGGCCTTCAAGTCCTTAACTTTTTTCTGATCTATGGTCTTTAATCCTCCTCTGCTCTTAGCAATGTATCTCATTGAACCGTCCAGGAAATCTAAGCAGTCCCTAACAGCGGCTGTATAATTGGCATTAGATGACAGATGGGCCAGATATATTGACTGATTATAACTTTTCTCGGTTTCATCAGCTGACAAAATCATGGCTACTGAGATTATTTCTTCTGGGGATGAATTGGGTGTTATTAGTGTGGATTGTGACAGAGATGACTTACAGAGCTCTGGGTACTCAGAAGCCTGGCAGGCTAAATTTATCTTATCACTCGCGGACTTTTGAGGGAAAGTTCTGTGATTTGTGGCTCTTAAACTGGTGGACAGTCCTAGAGAAGATACAAGAATTACAGTGATTAAGAGGAGAATTGTGGCCATTGTTATCTTGTTTATCTTCGCCAGCCTCTTTCCTTGCCTTCTGGACATGAAAAATGAAATGGGTATGCAATGGTTTATAACAAAGAAAAAAACAAGACGCCCGTGACCTGTTGCTACTGCAGTGTACTGTTGCGAAATCGGCAGATATGATAGAGATCTAAATCTGGTTAAAGTTAGGTAATGTTCAATGGATTTTGGACTCGGAAGGTCTCAAAGGTTGCGTATTTGTTTTGTTGGCAATTCTTGATAGAGACTTACATCGAAAAGGGACTCTATGTTCACAGTGAAAGTGTGAATCCATTTTTGAAGATTAAAATAAGCTATAAATAAAATACCCATTATAAAATGGTATATTCTTATTTCACGGATTACAAAATATAATTTAATATGTTGATCAAATTCCAAAGTAATTTTTACAATTATCGTAGAAATATAATATCTCTTATAATATATCCCATTTAATTTTTTAAAATTATAATAATAATAATTAAATTAATTTTTATATATATTTTCAAATAATTATTTATTTAATATAGTTTAAATTAATTTTCTATTAAATTAATATTTTCCACTCGACATTCAATTTTTTAATCATAAACTACAATTCTAATTTTTTTTTTTTATGAAATGTATTTTGTAATTCAAAATTTTATTATATAAAAATTATATTAAACTAAAAATTTAGCATCAAAGCTAGAAAAACTTATTTTAAATTTTTTATACTTTATTTTTTTACCTTAAAGTTTGGGATGGAAATGTAGCAATTCTTACAGATTTTATTTTTTATTTAATTGTTTATTTTTATTATTATTATTATCAAAATAAAAAGTATTGTATTTTCTATCATTTATATAACATATATTATATTATTTTTGTTAATAAGATAATTGGAAATAGGAAAGATGGTAGATTAGATAAATAGAATATTTTATTGGCTGATTTTAAGAAATTGAATTTTGATGGGACTTCTTATGGTAGCCTTAGTTCAATTAGGGTAGTTTTTGTCTCACACAATTTTTTTGATGATTTTATTAATGGGAGCTTCCTTATGTAAAGTCATAAGACCACCAATGAGGTGGAATAGGAAATGTCATTATTGGTCTTTTGCTAGCAATCTCGAAGGGTTGCAAGAAGCTAGCAATGGAAGGCAACTCCATGAATGTTATTAATTATATAAAGAAAGAGTAATATTTGAATTAGAAACCTTATTGTCTTTTGAAGGAGGCAATTTGATGTTATTAATGTTTTGAGGCTATATCCTTTTCTCGTTGTTATTAAGAACAAAACAAGGTGGTGGACCTGTTAACTAACAAAGGTATTGATTCGCTCCTTTTTTGGCATTATAAATTTATAATGTTGTGGATTGGGATGGGCCTGATGTCTTAATCTGAGATGAAAGGTTGTCATGATTGGTAAATCCCTCAACGTTATCCCATATTGATAAAGGATTTTTCCTTGGTTTGTTGGGCAATATGTGATATTGAATGTTTCATTATGCTTGGCATTTGTGAACATCTTTTAATAGGTCACATACTCTTCTTGTTTTGTGTGTATCCAACAAAGGTTGTATGGTGTTTGTGTCAATGATATAGTGTGCTTGTAGCTCTACAAGTGCTAGTGATGTTAGGGTGTCAAGGTTTTTGGGTGTTCAATGGCTTGTTTGTTATTGCTTGAAAGAGGTTGGGGACTCCCATTGATCCTTTATATTGGGGTCATGTTTTAGACATAATTTGAAGAAAACCCTTAGATGCCCTAACTTCATCATTCTAGACTTGGTGAAGATTATTCTCAAAGAGGATAGATTGGTGGATAATGGTTCCCTAAGTCTCATGCATGATTGTAGTAAAATTTTCAAAGAAGTTTGGTAGGGTTGTGCTATCAAAAGAAATTAGAGGGTAGGTTGAATTGTTCATCATTCCTAAGAATGCAATAGTAGCTGATAATTATCTAATGGAGGTGGTAGAAGATTTAAACCAAGGGGAGAACAAGGCAAAGGAAATAGTCCAAGAGGCATGGATTTTGTGGTGATGTAAATAGAACTACAATAATTCAACATGAACCTCTTGATTCTTGCCACCATCTATCATGATATTCACATAGTGGTCAAACATCTACTTATTTTCCAATGTAAGGGGACATTGGAGGTGTCAAGTGCCTATACCCTTCCACAAATTGAGGGAGGGAAGCTAGTGAGAGATATCCAGAGGACCAAGAATATTCATTAGGTATACTTCACTAGCATGGAGGATCCTACTAAGAATAAGTTAGTGAAACTTCAATTGGTTATGGTGCCTAGTGACAATTGGATGGGTTGAGCTTTCAACCATTATTTGGTGGATCAAGTGGATATTCATGTGGCATTTTGAGGGTTTTGGATCCCCTTGATCATTTGGTTTTTCAAGGATTTTTGTTATTTTATTTGTTGTCTAGGTTGTATGGGTTTTCTCTTCTATTTTTTTCTTATCATACAATTGTGTGTGTTGTTTATATAGGCCATCATTATTTTATGTTTTATTTTGTTTCTTAGCTAGCATTTTGTGTTATGGTTCCTTAATAGAACCCCATATTTATCTTATATAAAATTAAATAGTATATTATTAAGTAAAGGTAAAGTATTCAAATAACATATATGCAAGGGATACAAATTTCTACTTTGCCCTCTCATTTTTTATTTCACGTTTATAGTTTCATCATGAATATAATGTCTTAATGCTCAAATTGTCTTGCTTTGTGCACACGTTGACACCAATCTTCATCATTTTAGTGAACCATTTTTATTAGTTATTGAACTCTTTTATCGTGAACTATTTCATGATGATGGATCATGGAGTGTGATCTTAAATGTCAATGAAAAATATTCATATATTCAAAATCCAAAAGTAACTCTTGTTAATATCATGGACTATGGAAATTTTATGTCTATTAATTACTTAAGGTTCAAATCGACCCTTTTCTACAAGTTTTATGTCATGCTAGACTAGATTGTGAGCATATACCTAGCCACTAGACATGACTATACCTACAACCTAGTCCTCTCAATTAAAATTTGTTTTCTCCCTCTTTTGAGCTAATTTTTCATAAAATGATTACTACCAATCAACTTGCATGTCAAAACACTTAGTAAAATGAATTTGTGAGTTGTATAACTTAAATGAGATATAATATGTAGTTTAATTTTTCCTAACAAGTCTATTAAATAGTGATATTAGACATAATTATGAAGGCATCTCCAATTAAATATTAGTTCATGACATTATAAATTGAGGAAACCAAACAAAGCTTGAAGATTTTATTTCAAGCATAAACACCCATTAGATTGATTGCCTAAACAAGTTATCAATAGTCTTGCAAATCATTTCTCTAAATTTAGTCTGATTCTTTGTTTTGTATATAATGTTAGCTTATCTCAATGTTTTATAATGTGTTACTTATTAAGAAATTTACTTACAAAGAGTGAACTTGTCATCAACTAACATAACTACAAAATCATAGTATGTGAAGATAATAAGTAATTTTAGTTATCTACACACTTTATTGGAAATTACAAACCAATTTTATCTAATAATCATCTACCAAAAATTAATAACTTTATTAAATAAATAAATTTACATACTTTAAATAAAATAGAAGATGAAACACTTTTACTAATATTTTAACTTTAAAATAATAATATTTTGATCTTATATATTTATAACCATTAAATAATATCAAATTTTGTGAACAGTCTGAAATATATATCCTAAAGTTAAAAAATTGCAATTGTAGACATCAAATTATTATAATCTCAATTAATATGGAAAGCACATGGAGTAAACATTTTCTAACCCTTAATAATCAATAAGAAAAACAAGGCATCTAGAGACTCCTTAATCGTCTACCTTAATTGAGTGTCTAAATGTCTCTCTTCTATTTAATTAAGCTAAAAATTTCCTAGAATAAAGAAAGCATAAATTTAATTCAATTCATATTAATATCTATTAAAGGTCATACAAAAGATATCATAATATAAATTTGAGCACACACTATACATCATAATAATTATATTAAAAAAAATAAAACAAGAAACTTGACTATTACAATTATTTATCCCAAATTTTTTTATGTAAATAAAGTTTTGAATTTATTTTATCATAATGAACATATTTAGAATAATTTAAATAATTAGCTTTGAATATAAAATATTTTGACATATTTATTCAAGTATTATATAAGATATGTTATTTTATAATATTTAATAATATTAAAATAAATAGATTATTGAAGACTGTGTTAGTGATTTAAGTTGTAGATCTTAAATTCTTAAGGCATGATAATTTCTCAAGTATTAGGGGTGTCAAAACTAGGAAGAATACCACAAAAGCTATGTTTAAGTTGGGTAATTGAGGATCAATTTTTCAAGTGGGTAAGACTTCCTTTACTTTTGATTTTATAAGGCCAAGGGTGTTTCCCTAAGGTGCTAAATTAAATGAATCTATAGGGAATGAATTATCTCCAAATACAAACCATATGCATTGCACATCATAGCCCTGTTCTGTAAAAAAAATTACAATGCAGAATAATAGAGAAAAACAATAAGCACAAATTTAACACAATATTTACATGGAAAACTTGGTAAAATTATACTAGAAAGAAACCATGGGAAAAAATCTTTCATATTTTATTTCTTAGGAAATTTGCAATTACATCAGCCTTCAAAAGTTATAGAAAACACGACTTCAATGAAGTATAAGAAATCCAAGTTGCAAAGTCCTTGTCAAATAAAACTTTCCAAAAATAGAAAATGTGACACATACAATAAAATTAACTTCATATTCCAACAATCTCCCACTTGAAGTCAAATCCCTCTCTTGCGAATAAATCCTCATACTGAAAGAGCAATGCATATGTTGTAAATCATCAAGTAACATACAAGACTAGAAAAGTTTTGTACCAGATAAACTTATCTCAACCAATGGGCTTTGTCAAAATATTTGTTGGGTTTATATTAATTTGTATCTTGGCCAAAGATATTTGTCCTGCTTCCACCACCTCACGTACAAAGTGATATTGAATATCAATATGCTTTGTTTTGGCATGATATGTTGAGTTTCATGCTAAGTGTAAAGTACTTTGGTTGTCACAATGCAACACCATGTTGTCCTGCTTCACCTACAATTCACCCAAAATTCTATGAAGCTAGATTGCCTCCTTGCTAGCCTGTGTTGTTGCCATATATTCAACTTCAATAGTAGACAATGACACCACTATCTACAACTTTGACACCCAGCTAATTGTACCTCCAACTAAGGTTCAATAGTAGACAATGATACCACTATCTATAACTTGTAGTGGACTTTCTCTTATCTCTGTCTCCACCAAAATTTGCATCCACATACCCATTAACTTGAAGACTAGTCCCACTGTAACAGATAACAACATCAGAAGTACCCCTCAAATACCTAATAATCCACTTCACAATCGTCTAATGCTTAGTACTTGGATTTTCAATGTAATGACTGACTACTCCCACTGCTAATGAGTATGGTACATGAGGCATCTGTGTCTTCTTCACTTCTATGCTAGGGCACTATTCTAAAGAAAATTTAATATTAATAGGAAATGGAGTACTAACTAGTTGTACATTCTACATATTGAAGCATTGCAAAACCTTTTATACATAAGCTTTCTATGAAGACCATATTTTCCTATTATTTTTGTCTATGTGTATCCTCATACCAAGAATTTGATTTTCTCTACCTATGTTCTTCATCTCAAACTCCCTAGCAAGTTGAGCTTTCAAATGGATGATTTTATTCATGCTGGGACCTGTAACCAACATATCGCCAACATACAAAAGAAAAATAATAAAACTGTCATCATCGTACCTTTGAAAATAGGCGCTATGATTAGCCTCACATCTACTAAAACCAAAACTCATCATGGAGGAATCAAACCACTTGTACCAACACCTTGGGCCCTGTTTCAAATTGTACAATGATTTTATCAACCTACAAACAAGATTCTCCTCATCTCTTTCCTCAAAACCTCCCATTGTTGCATATAAATATCCTTTGGGAGATCACCATGCAAGAAGGTTGTTTTTACATCTAACTATTCTAACTCCAAATGAAGACTATCAACAAGAGCTAAAATAACTCTAATAATACTTAACCATACAATAGGTGAAAACAAATCATTGAAATCAATATTAGAGTTTTGTGCATACCCCTTTGCCACCAACGGAGCTTTATACATTTCCAAATTATCATTTATGTCCCTTTTCAATTTGAAGACCCACTTGTTTCCAATGGATTTTTTCCCCTAAGGCAATGGTGCAAGTTCCCATGTCTTTCTCCTATGAAGAGCTTTCATCTCCTTTTCCATGGCAACTCTTCACTTGCCTACACATTCAAATTTACAAGCCTCCAAATATGAACTAGGTTCACTAACATTAGTTAAAGTAATGCATAAGCAAAATTACAAGGAGAAGAGTACCTTTCAGGTGCTTTTTATACTCTAGTAGATTTCCTTACAAGGGGTAATATGTCACCTTGTGGCTCATTTGGTTGTTGTTCATATTGTTGATTTTCATCTGGTACCTACAAATTATTATCATAACTTTCCACCTCAATTGGAATAACTTGTGTACTTTGTTGTTCTTTACCTCTTTGTATTGATTTTTCATTAAAATAAACATCTCAACTACTATAACATTGTGAGCAGCAGTATCCCACATTTTGTACCCCTTTGTACCTTTTACATAGCCAAGAAAAATACACTTTTTGGACTTCATGTCCAACTTATTTCTATTCTCTTTAGGAATATGAGCATAAACATTAGAACCAAATACACGAAGAAAGGAATAATCAATAGGTTTACCTATCCATACTTCTTTGGCGATTTTATTATCAAGAGTTATAGTGGGTGATATATTGATCAAGAAACAAGTTGTAGAAACAACCTCTACCCAAAATTTTTGCTCTAAACCATTAGTGCTCAACATACATTTGGATCGCTCCATAAGTGTATGGTCCATGTGTTTAGCAATACCATTTTGTTGTGGTGTCCTAGCAACCATCAATTCCCTTGCAATACCATACTCACTACAAAACTGGTTAAACTCTCTTGAACAAAATTCTCCCCTATTATCTATTCTTAGACATTTTATAGTATTACCCTTCTGATTCTCTACCAGAGCTTTAAACTTCTTAAAATAAGAAAACATGTTATACTTCTTCTTGAGAAGATAAATCCACACCTTATGAGAATAATCATTTAGGAATGAAACAAAATATGATGATTCCCCAATAGTTGTAGCAGGAGCTTCCAAAGTATCCGAATGAATTAATTCTAAAACATCTTTACTTCTGGTAGTACTTCTAGAAAAAGCCAATTCTATTTTCCCAACAAACAATGTACACAAAAAAATTAAATCTTTACATTTTGCACCTAGGAGAATATTCATATCTAGTAGTACCTTGAGACCACGTTCACTCATATGGCCTAGTCCTTGATGCTAGGTTGATATTGAGTCAATTTCTACATCAGATGTCACTACAACTTCTCTACTGCTAGTTTCCCCAACTAGCTTATAGAGATTGCCTACTTTTCCTCCCTTTAGCACAACCAACACACCCTTTGTTACCTTAAAACAACCATTTTCACCACTGAATTGGTAACCTTTTTCATAAAAAATTCAAAGTGATAACAAAATTTTCTTTAAACTCGGTAATGTCTAACATGCTGAATAGTCTTATCATTCCATCAAACATCTTGATTCTTATGTCACCTTCACCAATAGCTTCACAAGGATTTTCATTTTCCATGTAAACAATACCTCCATCACATGACCAATAAGAAGAAAACTAGTCTCTATGTGGAGTCATGTGAAAGGAGGCACCAAAATCAAGAATCCAAACATGAAGTAAAGAGCCTCTCAAATTAGCAACTAATACCTCTCCTTCTTCCAATGGTGTTTGAACTTTTGTTGTTTTTTCCTCATATGCTTGTGAACTAGAATTTTCTATGCTTGCTTTTAGAATCTCAAAATCCTTTTTGACATGTCCATTTTTGTCATAGTTCTAACATTTTACTCTTTTTCACCACTTAGATTTGGACCTAATTTGTCTACACTTAGTAGTTCCTCTTTCCTAAGTTTTGCCTCTTGCACAATTAGGGCTTCATTAGAAGAATATCCTTGATATTTCTTCCACCTTAAATATTCAAAAATTATAGTAGCCACCACATCTTCAAAGACCAATTTCCCTCTTGGAGTTGAGTTACTAAGATTGGGAATTTGCTCTTTGAAGATGTGGTGGCCACTGTAATTTTTAAATATTCAAGGCATAAGACATATCAAGCATATCATTCTAATGAAGCCCTAACTACAAAAGGAAAAAATCAAGAAAGAGGAAATATTGAGCATGGACAAGCCAGGTCCAAATCCAATGGGAAAAAGAGAGTAAAGTGTTGGAACTGTGGAAAAAATGGACATGTCAAAATGGATTGTAGGTTGCCAAAATCAAGCAAAGAAAATTCTAGTTCATAGGCATCTGAGGCAAAAATAACAAAAGTTCAAATACCATTGGAAGATGGAGAGGTATTAACTACTAATCTTAGAGGCTCTTTACTTCATGTTTGGATTCTTGATTCGGGTGCCTCCTTTCACATGACTCCACACAGAGACCAGTTTTCTACTTATTGATCATGTGATGGAGGTATGGTTTACATGGGAAATGACAACCCTTATGAAGCTATTGTGAAGGTGACATAAGAATGAAGATGTTTGATGGAATGGTAAGGACTATTCAACATGTTAGACATGTAACAAGATTAAAGAAAAAATTGTTGTCACTTGAAGTTTTTGATGAACAAGGTTACTAATTCAGTGGTGAAAATAGTTCTCTCAAGGTAACAAAGGGTGTGCTGGTTGTGCTAAAGGGAGAATTTTTTTGCAATCTCTACATGCTAGTTGGGAAAACTAGCAATGGAGAAGCTGCAGTGGCATCTGATGTAGAAACAAACTCAATATCTACCTGACATCAATGAATAGACCATATGAGTGAATGCGGTCTCAAGGTACTACTAGATAGAAATCTTCTCCCAGTGCCAAATGTAAAGATTTAAATTTTTGTGAACATTGTTTGTTTGGAAAACAAAATAGATTGAGTTTTTCTAGAAGTACTACCAAATTTAAAGATATTTTAGATTTAATTCATTCAAATACTTGGGAAGCTCTTGTAACATATATTGGGGCTTCATCATATTTTGTTTCATTTATAGATGATTATTCTCGTAAGGTGTGGATTTATCTTCTCAAGAAGAGGTCTAAAGTATTTTCTTAATTTAAGAAGTTTAAAGCTCTATTAGAGAATTAAAAGGGTAAGGCAATAAAATATCTTAGAATAGATAATGGAGGAGGATTTTTTTCAGGTGAGTTTAACTAGTTTTGTAGTGAGTATGGTATTGCAAGGCAATTGATGATTGCTAGGAAACCACAATAAAATGGTGTTGTTGAATGGATAAACCATAAAATTATGGAGCAAGCCAGATGTATGTTGAGCACTGTTGGTCTAGAGCAGAAATTTTAGGTTGAGGTTGTTTCTACAATGTGTTTCTTAATCAATAGATCACCCACTATAACTCTTGATAATAAAACACCTGAAGAAGTATAAACAAGTAAACCTGTTGATTATTCCTTTCTTCATGCATTTAGTTCTGATTCTTTTGCTCATATTCTGAAAGAGAATAAAAATAAGTTGGACATGAAGTCCACAAAATATATTTTATTGGCTATGTAGAAGGTACAAAGGGGTACAAATTGTGGGATACTACTGCCCACAAGGTTATAGTTAATTGAGATGTTTATTTTAATGAAAAATCAATGCAAATAGGTAAAGAACAACCAAGTATAGAAGTTATTCTAGATGATGTGGAAAGTTATGATGTCAATCTACAGGTACCAAATGAAAATTGACAAGATGAACAACAACCAAATGAGCCATAGGGTGATATATTACACCTTGTAAGGAGATCCACTAGAGTATCCAAAGCACCTAAAAGGTTCTCTCCTACTTGTAATTTTTCTTATGTGTTACTAATTGATGTTGGTGAACCTAGTTCATATCAAGAGGCTTGTGAAGCTGAATGTGCAAGCAAGTGGAGAGTAGCCATTGAAGAGGAGATGGACGTTATTCATAAGAACAAGACATGGGGGCTTGTGCCATTGCTATAGGGGCGAACAACTATTGGGAACAAGTGGGTCTTCAAGTTGAAAAGGCACATAAATGATAATTTGGAGAGCTATAAAGCTTGGTTTGTGGCCAAGGGGTATGCATAAAATTCTGGTATTGATTTTGATGAAATTTTTTCATCTATTGTATGCTTAAGTACTATTAGAGTTATTTTAGCTCTTTTTGCTAGTCTTGATTTGGAGTTAGAATGGTTAGATATAAAAACAAAATTCTTGCATGGTGATCTCTTAGAGGAGATCTATATGTAGCAACTGGTAGGTTTTGAGGAAAGAGACAAGGAGAATCTTGTTTGTAGGTTGAGAAAATCAATATATGGTTTGAAACAAGTGCCAATGTGTTGGTACAAGTGGTTTGATTCCTTCATGATGAGTTTGGGTTTTAGTAGATGCGAGGTCGATCATTGTGCCTACTTTCAAAGGTATGATAATGAAAATTTTATTATTTTTCTTTTGCATGTTGATGATATGTTGGTAACAGGTCCTAGCATGAATAAAATTATCCATTTGAAAGCTCATCTTGCGAGGTAGTTTTAGATGAAGGAATTAGGTAGAGAAAATTAGATTCTTGGTATGAGGATACACAAAGACAAAAATAATAGGAAAATATGGTTGTCACAAAAAAACTTATGTGGAGAAGGTTTGCAGTGCTTCAATATACAAAATGCACAACCAGTTAGTACTCCATTTCCTATTAATATTAAATTATCTTTAGAACGATGCCCTAGTACAAAAGCGAAGAAGACATAGATGTCTCATGTACCATACTCATCAGTAGTTGGTAGTCTTATGTTTGGAATAGTGTGCACTAGACCAAACATTGCATAAGCAGTGAGAATAGTCAGTTGTTACATGGAAAATCCAAGTACTGGGCATTGGACGATTGTGAAGTGGATTCTTAGGTATTTGATGGGTACTTCTGATGTTGTTATCTTTTACAATGGGAGTAGTCTTTGAGTTAATGGGTATGTGGATGTAGATTCTGGTGGAGATAGAGATAAGACAAAGTCCACTACAAGTTACATTTTCTCTTTAGTTGGAGGTGCAATTAGCTGGGTATCAAAGTCATAGAAAATGGTGGCATTGTCTACTAAATTTGAATATATGGTAGCTACACAAGCTAGAAAGGAGGCAATTCATTTTCATAGACTTTTGGGTGAATTTTAGGTAAAATAGGACAACATGGTGTTACATTGTGATAGCCAAAGTGCTTTACACATAGAATGAAACTTCAACATATCATGCCAGAACAAAGCATATTGTTATTCAATATCACTATATGTGAGGTGGTGGAAGGATGACAAATATCTTTGGCCAAGATATGCAATGATGTAAACCCAATATATATTTTGATGAAGCCCATTCATAGAAAGAAGTTCATCTAGTGTAGAACTTCTCTAGGCTTGCATTTTACTTAATGATTGACAATGTTGGCATTGGTTTTTCAATATGAGGGTTTATTTGCAAGATGGAAATTTGACTTCATGTGGGAGATTGTTGGAATATGAATTCAATTTTATTGTTATTATAGCAGTGACAAATAGTCAACATTGATATCTAGCTAGTGCTTTAGGTATGTGCCTAGTGTGATCAAAGGCCTACTATTTAATCGAAGGTTGAAGAGACAGGGGGTCCCAGGGGGCTGTTGTAGCCCCCTACTATTTAATGGAATTTATGTCAATGACTCACACTTTTTATTTTTGGAAGGTTTTGTTCGACAAGGACTTTGCAACTCGGATTTCTTACACTCTTTTGAAGTCATATTTTTTGCAACTTTTGAAGGTTGTGAACTTCCTGAGAAATAAAATACGAAAGATCCTTGCTTGTGGTTTTTCTCAGTATAATTTTTCCAAGTTTTCCACGTAAATATTGTGTTAAATTTTTGCTTATTATTTTTCTCTATTATTTTGCACTGTAATTTTTCTTACAATCATAAGATAAAATCTAAATACTCAAGAAATATTATAAGAACTAAAAAATTATGAACAAATCAATAAGCTAGAGGAATGGATACATATATAGAAAAGAAGGGAGGCAAGACCAACCAACAAGAAAAGTAACTCCTACTACCCAAAATAGGTGAGAGTTACACTAATAAAAGATGGCATCTAGACTAGACATTGCACAAGCAATGGGAGTAGTTAGTCGTTACATGGAAAATACAGGTATTGAGCATTGGACAATTGTGAAGTGGATTCTTAGGTATTTGAGGGGTACTTCTAATGTTGTTATCTATTATAGTGGGAGTAGTCTTCAAGTTAATGGGTATGTGGATGTAGATTTTGGTGGAGACAGAGATAAGAGAAAGTCCACTACAAGTTACATTTTCTCTTTAGTTGGAGGTGCAGTTCGTGGGGTATCAAATTCGTAGATAATGGTGGCATTGTTTACTACTAAATTTGAATATATGGCAGCTACACAAGCTAGAAAGGAGGCAATTTGGCTTCATAGACTTTTGGATGAATTTCAAGTAAAGTAGGACAACATGGTGTTGCATTGTGACAGCATAAGTGCTTTACACATATAACGAAACTTAGCATATCATGCTAGAACAAAGCATATTGATATTCAATATCACTGTACGTGAGGTGGTGGAAGGAGGACAAATATCTTTGGCCAAGATAGACACTGGTGTAAACCCAATAGATATTTTTACAAACCCCATTCATAGAGAGAATTTCATCTAGTGCAAAACTTCTCTAGGCTTGCATTTTACTTAATGATTGGTAGTGTTGGCATTGGACTTTAATTATGAGGGTTTATTTGCAAAAGAGAAATTTGACTTCAAGTGGGAGATTGTTGGAATATGAATTCAATTTTATTGTTATTCTAGCAATGACAAATAGTCGAAATTGATATCTAGCTAGTGCTTCAGGTATGTGTTCGGTGTGATTGAAGGCCTACTATTTAATTTTAAGGTTGAAGAGACTGGGGGCCCTAGGGGGTTGTCATAGTCCCCTGGATGTCAAATGGTATTCATGTTGATGTCTCACACTTTCTATTTTTTGGAAATTTTTGTTCGAAAAGGACTCTGCAACTTGGATATCTCATACTCCGTTGAAGTCATATTTTCTGTAACTTTTGAAGGTTGTGAACTTCCTGAGAAATAAAATACGAAAGATCCTTGCTTGTGGTTTTTCCCAGTATAATATTTCCAAGTTTTCCACATAAATATTGTGTTAAATTTTTGCTTATTATTTTTCTCTATTATTTTGCACTATAATTTTTCTTACAATCACAAGATAAAATCTAAATACTCTAGAAATATTATAAGAACAAAAATATTATGAATAAATTAATAAGCTAGAGGAATGGATACATATATATAAAAGAAGGGAGGCAAGACCAACCAACGAGAAAAGTAACTCCTACTACCCAAAATAGGTGAGAGTTACACTAATAAAAGATGGCATCTACCCTTATAGTAACCCACTCGTCACAACTAAGCAAACTCAACTAAATATGTAGAAAAATATATAATATTCATGAAGGAAATAAAAAATATACACTAACAAGCCTCTTGGTTGCAATCCCTAGTTGGACAAATCTCTTGAACTTAGAATTTACTGAAAAATATTTTGGTAGCTCCAAAAGAGGTCTTGATTCCATTTTTAGTGGTTAATTTATTTATAGGTTTATATGTTTTAATCACTTTTTCATTTCCTTTCTTAGCCAAGTTTGTGTTTATGTTCCCAATTTATCATTTGTTTCTATAATCTTCTTGTATTATTATTATTCCCCACTCAATGATTGTCGATTAATATTAGACTAGTTGGAGATAATCTTAGAAAACACTAATTTGTGTATGTTTGTAAACACAATAATAACCTTTAAAAGAACCACCTTTACCTCTTAAGCTTCAGTTTTAGGTTCTTTCACTACCATACTCCTCCATAGATAAAAGAACAACTACAATAGTATAAACATGATCACACCAAAAATGACAAGGCCACACATGATATCATCCAACTAGCATAAAATCCAAGATTAGAAAGTAGATATAAAAATAGATATTTAAATTTACTTACTAAATTACAACAATACCACAACCTCCACCAATATTGAACAAGACCATACTTCTCTTATCCCTTCCTTTTTGTATTTTCTTTTTATAATCAACCTTATAAACTTCTAAATTCTTTAATTTAAAATATAAAATATAGTTAATTTCTTATATTTAAAAAATAGATTCTAAATTTTAAAAACCACATCTTGATTAAAAATGGATTTAATTTCTTCTATTTTAATATTACACAAGTTTATTGTTAGAGGATCTTATTCAACATAAAACTTGCATGCATAGGAGATATATTTGTTATATGGTCTATTTCATGGGTCTTGTTATATCTCCATTTGAATTTGGGTTATATGCTTGGTGTGATTTCCAATCCATATTTGGCATGGCGTGCACACTTGTGTGTGGTCATATTCATCTTTTTGTTGTGTTGTTGCAAATCTCCCACTCCACTCAAGGATAAAGATATATATTTTGAATTAGGGCTAAGGTATGTTGTATACACTTCAACCTATAAATGTGCCAAATGACTCACTCTACACTAATATTTTGTTTAATGAATTAGTGCTCAATCCATAATGCATTGTTTGGGCACATATATCAAGTTGTCTATGATATTGGAGAAAAGCCTACTTATTATTACTTTAAATATCAAAATCATAAAATATTTTATGATTAAAAATTATTTTATTTTATTGTTGAGTTGTGAGGGTGGGTAGACTAGTTGAGATAGTTAAAAAGACTAAGGTTTGAGCTCAAACTTTATTATTATTTTTTAGAGAATTTTATAATTGAAATAAATTTTTTAATATTATGTGTGATTAATTAAATTTATTAATCAAATGTAATAAATGTGTGAATAATTATAGATAATAGAGAGGGTAATGTATATTAGGAAATTGAAATATGAAATATGAAATATTAATTAGAAAAATTAAATAAGGAGATTGAGGAACTTAGTTATATGTTTGATGGAGGAGAATCATTTTGGTTTAACATTGAATCTGATTTATCTTAGGACTAGAACATAGTCTTTTGCCTATATTTTGTCTTAGAATCAAAATATTCTATTGACTTTGTGGACTATCAAGTCTATAAGTTTGGACATTTGTATGGGCATGGATCTAATATCTAGATGTGGACTTTAGTAATCGTATGGGGTAGGAACTTGAATTTGCACAAGATTGTGCCATGAATTGATATGTAAATGTATTTAGTCATTTTCTCAAAAAGAACCTAAAATTAAATAGAAATTGGCATATGGGTATGTAAATTTCATCATTAAAAATTCCCCCCTCTTCGATGTGCATGTGAACCGTGGAATGATCATGTATCTTAAAGTATGTAGCATTCACAATCATGCATGCAAACTAAATATTTAAAAATAAAAAGATCTTTGAGTCCATACAAAGTAATGGACTTTACTAAATGTCATTGTGTAAGTACAAATTTTAGTGTGTATGCTCCAAGGGAACCTATAAAACTAAGGGAAAATATGCAATGAATAGATTTTATCATACAAATAAAAATAAAGATAGTTGCAACATAAATTTTATTATCATGAAAGAAAAAGGAGAGGAATTAGGGTTAGAAAAAATATGTCTACATAGAAAGTGATAATGATTTGCCTACATCCACACCACCGAGACTTAATCTTGTGAAAAAGACACAACCCACTACATTCTGCTTTTCGACCAGCAATGCAATATAAAACTCTAAAGAGTCATTGGAAGTCATTGAGTAACATACCTAATACGTAGGAAAGGGAGGTTTCCTTTACAGTTGATAAGAAATGGTCACGGGTAGTTACAAAAGTTGTGTAAAAGGTCAAAATGAAAGGTACGTTTTGTAGTACACAACACAAACTTCTAGTGCTTGTCATATGCTTTTTACTTTTTCTTTCACCTTCCCTCCCCCTCTCTCTTGAATATTGATTGGTAATTTTTAAAAAAAATAAAATTTGCTTTTAATATGAAGCCTTTATTTCGTTAGAGGCTTGAGTCAATTATTATTTGAGTGAGTTTGATCAATATTGGTTTATTTGTTTTTTAATGTTGGAAAAAAAAGTTTCTCTTAGTATATGTATATTTATCTAAAATTTTATATAAATGCTAATTAAAAATATTAAAAAATATACTTGTATAAAGTTTACATATATAAATAAAGAATTAAGGTTGTTTATATTTATTTAATTTAAAAATGAAAATGATAGTAGGGAGATATAATGTATATTTGATTTAAAGGTTGTACATATGTGCAATTGTTCTAGTCTATTAAATATGCAAGAAAATTCAAGTAGAAGACTTAAAAAAATGTAAAACATTCAAATAAGGACCTAAGTTAAAACTCAAACTTGAAAATGAAAATAAGACTAGATATCACCTTGTTTGAGCTTGACGAAGTTGTTTTCCCTTGAATATGGTTGATTTGTGTGCTCTTTTCACAATTTCAATATCGTAACGCCTTTACAATGCATGATTTTGATTGTAAAAATAGATGAGAGTGAGGATCCTTGATGGATTTTATGCAAATTGGCTATGGAGATGACAAAATGGTTGCAAGTGAGTGCTTGAATGACTTGATCTTGAATGTGCAAGTGTAGTGAATGAATATTTTATAAGTGTTAGGATAGCCATTAGGAGGGTAATCCTTATAAACATAATTTTAATTGGTTACACAATAAACCATTTTTGTTTTATGTCGTGTATATCTCAACATGGGGTGTGTTATGATGAACACTTTCTCTTTTATTTATCTATAACCTCAACACGGGGTGTCTTATGATGAGCAAAACCAATTTATTGACATACATCATTTAATCAATATCAATTGTGGGTTGAACAGTATACTCAATGTCTATTTTCTCTTTATTTATAAGATCTTAAACTTTATGTTTGAATGCAATGCATATCTATAAAATGTCTGTGTATGATGATAATAGCAAAAGTACTCAGCTTTGTGTTGGTTTAAGTTTAGAGTTATCCATTATTTTGAGAAAAAGGCAAGGTTATCATATTATGTTGCAAGAGTTGTTCTAATACAATATGTGGAGGTTCTTGTAACATGTTATTTTTTTGGTATAGAGATTACATTACAATCATCATGAATATCATTAGGTAGTCCTAATTGCACCCATTTTTTAAAAGGGGTTTGGCATGACACTAAGTGATCATGAAAAATATTCAATAGGAGGAAGATAATTTGTAAAATAAGCATAGGTATGGACAAAAACGAGAATCATTTGAAAAGAATTATAGTAGGTATAGAAATGTATAACAAGTAGGGAAGCAACAAGGTAATATAGGAAACCGAAGTAGCATGGTAAGGACAATAATATCATAAGAATGAAGGTCAAATAACCATAAGGATGGATAAGGTAAAATGGGAATAGGTCTAGATGGTCAAGTGGCATAGAAGATATCTGTAAGCACAAAAGATAAACAAAGAAAAAGAAGATGTAAACAATCATAGGAGAAAATCTATAAAGTAAGGTAAAGAAGGAAAGAGAAAATGCTCCCAAGTGGGGAAAGGGTGAGCATGCAATAAAATATAGAAGGTGAAATTAATATGTAAATCACAACAAGCAAGGTATGAGAAAGAGGCCAAAGTGCAAACATGAAGTATGGGTATGTAAGTATATAATCTATAAGGAGGCTCATGAATCAAAAAATAAATATTTGAGGTTCAACATCATCCTTGTCCTAGAATGTATCATTGTAATATTTATTGATTCTTACATTTTCTTCTTCATGATTTGTTTCTTGTATACATGTGTATTTAGTTGATAATCCTTTACAAACACAATTTTATTTGGTTGCACAATAAACTATTTCTCTTTTATGTCATGTATAACCTCAACATGGGGTGTGTTATGATGAACAATTTCTCTTTTATTTTATATATAACCTTAACATGAGGTGTCTTGTGATGAACAAAACCAATTTCTTGACATACATCATTTTATTTTATATCAATTATGGGTTGAACAATACACTCAATGTCTATTTTCTCTTTATTTATAAGATCTTAAACTTTGTATTTCAATGCAATGCATATCTATAAAATATTCATGTGTGATGATAGGAACAAAAGTACTTAGCCTTGTGTGGTGCAAGTTTAGAGTTATCTATTAGTTTGACAAGAGGTAAGGTTATCAAGTTGTGTTGCAAGAGTTGTTCTAATATAGTTTGTGGAGGTTCTTATAATATACTATTTTTTTAAAATGGTTTCCTATAGAGACTACATTACAATGATATTGAATATCATTAGGTAGTCCTCATGGCGCCCATTTTTTGAATGTGACAATGGTGTTAACTTATAGAAAAAGGAGGAAGTGGTATAAATATGTTGATATAATAGGAGATGATAAGGCATACTTTCATTTATATATTATAGCACATAAATTTGACAATGAGTGATGAGGCATGTGATACACTTGGCTCTCAAAGATTAGAAATAAACCATCCATATATACTTGTAATAGAGATAAAATAGTAGTAGCCAAAGCTTGAAAATTGAAAATGTAATCCTTAATTGATTCTTGCTTCTTTGTTTGCATTGCATGAGTTGTGGAAGTAAACCATCCATATATATACATTAGTGAAAAAATACTAGTATCCAAAGCTTGAAATTTAAAAATATAATCCATAATTGGTTCTTGCTCTTTTTTTTGCATTCCCTGAGTTGAGCCATAGCTTAATATTGTAATGAAAATATTTAATGAGTGTTAGCTAGATCCTTAAAGGAAGTGACATAAGTGTGAGGTAATAAATAAAACCATGTAAGTACATCATCACTCATGCTTGATGGGAAAAACCTTAGTGAATAGTTGATCCTCATGAAAATAAGGGAGACACATAAATTGTAAGTATTGTACTTGTAATGGAACACCTCTCCCATCATGCTTTTTTAAAACAAGGTGCTACAAATCTATTTGGCGAAAGATAAGTCAAAATATCATATGCCAAGAGGATTGTGAAACATTTCAATAGTGTCATCTTGTAGTTGATCTCTTTATGCATAAGTATCAATATATCATTCTAGATTGTTAATCTTATAAATGACGTAGTCCATAAGGTGAAATGTCAACATGTCCCATGTTCATGTGTATGCATATCATGTGTAATATTGGTGGAGGATGAAAATATGTATCATCAACTAATGAGACATGTGATCATTACCTATTATATTGAGCCCCACTTTGAAATAAACAGATAGGATCTTGTTTTTAAAGATATCCTTAGATCATTAGTATCATGCTTGATCATTGAAAAATATTTGATTCATAGTAGTACAAAAGCATCTTAAGACTTACATCAACACAACATTATCACATTACTATATATTAATTCATAATCTAGACACTGAACGTGCTTTTTGCTATATCATCTAACATTACATATCACAAAAGAAAATAACTAACTATGAAGAAAACCATCACACTTCCCTTTGCGCTCTAAAAGTCTCCCTAGTATGTTGTATTTCAACACCATCTTTATACACAAACCAATTATATAAGGGGTAACACACATCCACAGCACCAAGACTCAATCTTGTGAAAAGACACAACCCACCACATTCTGCTTTTTTACCATAAATACAATATAAAACTCTAAAGAGTCATTGGAAGTCATTGAGTAACATAATACATAGGAAAGGGAGGTTCCCTTTAAAGTTGATAAGAAACGGTCACGGGTTGTTACAAAAGTTGTGTAAAAGGTCAAAATGAAAGCTACGTTTGTAGTATCGTTCAGTGCACTCAACAATACTTCTAGTGCTTGTCATATGCTTTTTGGTTTTCCTCTACTGTCGGGGCCCGCATTTTCTCACCCCTCCCTTTCCCCACTCGTGAATATTTATAGATATAATTTTTTTTTGAAAATTTGCTTTTAATATGAAGTCTTTTTTTCGTTAGAGGCTTGAGTCAATTATTATTATTTGAGTGAGTTTTGAATATTTGTTTATTTGTTTTTTAATGTTCAAAAAATAAGTTTCTCTTTTACAATTAATTATTAGTATGTTTATTTGTCTAGAATTTTATATAAATGTTAATTAAATAAATATTTAAAAAATATTTTTATTTTTTCTACATATATAAATAAAGAGTTGAGGTTGTTTATATTTAGGTTGAAGGTTATTTGAAGTTCACGGAATTTCTTTTGTCTATAGATGGTGAAGATTTTCGGATAAGGTATGCAAGATGATTGAATGAATCATATACTGACAATTCCTCAAAAAGTGTTTCACATTAGAAAAAACAAATTTCAGTCATTTTAACCATTCCTTACCCCTATTTCTTTCACCACTTTTTTGGTTCACTATTTTTCATTTTTTCCTTTTGTGTTTGAGTTTTTTCAAATTATCAAAATAGATGAAATGTGAAAATTAAAAAAAGAAGAAGAAAGTTATTAACTGTTGATACTAATATAATTATATAATATTAAAATATTATAACAATATAATAATATTAATATTAATTTAATCAATAAAAAATATAAATAATTTAGTTATTATTATCAAATTATAATTATAATATAATATTATAATCATTTATATAATACTATATATTTTTTACATATTAAAATTATATATTGTTAATAAATATATTATATATTAATAACTATAATATTAAAATATGCATCTCTATAATAATTATAGTTATTTTATTATATATATTAATTATATGTAAAGTCTTAAATATAAGAATAGTTGTACAAGATGATTGTTATTATACATTATATATAATATATATATATATATATATATATTTATTTATTTATTTATTTTGTTCGGTAAATCATTGCTAAGGGACAATATCTTGAACGCTTTTGACTAAAGCTATGAACCAGTGAGGCCACATACAAGGAACCTCATCCCCCATATATGTTAGAATCCAAGATCACCTGCATGCAAGATGGATACCTGTCACATGCAAAAGATATGAAGAACCAAAACAATGTTCTCTGTAAAACCTCTCAGTAAAAATGCATTAAGAGAATCGATTATTACAATGTGATCAATCCTTATGAAGGAGATCAAGAAACCCTAAAAAGGGAAACCCTAAATGAAACCCTAGTGTGCACACTTAATAATTAATAATTAATTATTAATGTGCCTAAGTTTAGCTTAAGTAATAAAGAGGAATAAGTGACTTAATTAATTAATCAATGTGATGTAATTAATTAAGCATAATAACTTATTACTCTAACACCCCCCCTTAAGATGAACTTAGGAAGAAGCTAAAACACTAGAATAAGATGCATAAAAGCAAAGATGGGTCCCGGCAACGAGGCTTGATCAGGTACCCATTTACAAATGCAATAAGGAGTAAGAGAAGGAAAAACCCAATGGGACAAAACCCCTCTTACAATGAGATAACATGCTGCAAAGAAGCACTGGAAGAACTCTATAGAGTAACACTGGAACTTGATATAGGCAAGCAAGGAAATATTCTTCTGTATACTACTGAAACCGGATGAGAGTCACTGATTGACTCAAGGAATCATGATAAAGCAACAGAAGACCCGATGCCATGGAACACTCGAAAACTCCAAACTAGAACAACTCTAGAATCTATGAAGCAGCAAGCAATTATTGAATGATGTATTACTTAAAATGAAGTGCAAAGATGCAAGATGCACTCTCCCAACTGCCAAAATATCCAAGTAATCGCCAAACAACCCATCGGGCCAAATCTGGACTAATTGATAAACCTGGGATAGATACAGAAAAAGTGCATGGACAGCAACCTAGAGCTCCTCAATACCTTTCCGATGTTTCAAACGAGGTGAAAAACGGAGATCGTGGCAAAAAGTTATGAGCTCGGAAGCATAAAAAGTACATCTGACTTCAAACAAAAATAAATGCACGAAAACAGTAAAATACTGAAAAATAAATAGGACTACTGGAAAGTTCTCGGAACCAGCTTTCCAGCGATATCTCGTTTGCCCAATTTTGATACCGTATGCCCAAGTTATGGCCAAAAGAAAAAAACTGCTCTTTTAGGAAAAACTAGGGTTAGGAGGGCAAAGAGGGCCGGCCATACGGATGACGTCATCATGACGTCATGCTGACATCAGCAGAACGTGAGCATAAATTTGACTGCCGTCTGGCCATCGGCACAAAAAATTGGCCTCCCCAGCACGCGGATCGAGGCTCAAAAAAATTAAAAAAAGGGCGAAAACATGTTTTTTTGGGATTCGAGCCTGCGCGTCCAATGTTGAAGGGGTCCGCCGCCCGGTGGCCACTGGGTGGCCAGCCAAATGCCGCCATCGGCTCACTCCCCCACCAGTCCGCTGCTAATCCGCAGCTCCCTCCGCTCCGCCCCCAGTCATATGGAGAACTGGGGGGCCTCCGATCTGCCCCCGCGGGCCCATTCAGCCAAGCCGGCGGTCATATGGGGACTAGGGGCTCCGCCCATGCCAGCGATCCAGCCCCTCCAGCACCATGTTAGAATCCAAGATCACCTGCATGCAAGATGGATACATGTCACATGCAAAAGATATGAAGAACCAAAACAATGTTCTCTGAAAACCTCTCAATAAAAATGCATTAAGAGAATCAATTATTACAATGTGATCAATCCTTATGAAGGAGATCAAGAAACCCTAAAAAGGGAAACCCTAAATAAAACCCTAGTGTGCACACTTAATAATTAATAATTAATTATTAATGTGCCTAAATTTAGCTTAAGTAATAAAGAGGAATAAGTGACTTAATTAATTAATCAATGTGATGTAATTAATTAAGCATAATAACTTATTACTCTAACAATATATCCATTTCTCCTCCTCTCCTCCCTCGTTTCTCCTTGCCACTTTCGACCCCCACATCTCCTCCCATCCTCCTACCACCGACACTCGACTTGTCGACCCCCTTTGCCACCATTACCTACTGTTTCATCCCATAGCTATTGCCACACCACCTTTGATTCCACTCTACGACGAGCCTACCTCCTCCCTGCATGAAGTCGTCACTCCACTCCTCCATCGGTATCCTCCCACTAACCTCCACCTGCAGTCTTTGACCCAGCATTCATGTCCTTTGTCCTCCATCGTCTGCAAGCGATCAACCACACATACCACTATGGGATTCAAACTCCTAATGTAGTGTATCGTGCTGCCTTTCAACAATCGTTGCACTGCGGGGTCAACCCCATTATTTATTATGTATATTATTTATTATATTTATATTTAATTTATATAATACATAAATAATTTATAATGATATATTATATATAAATTATTTATATGATTCACTATCTACCCAACTCATAGCTTTCAAGCCTCTTGGATATTGAGTTAGTGAAGGCATCTAATCTAAAGGCATAAATAGTTGAAAAGAAATTTATAGAGAAGTTTATAGTTAGACACACTAAATTACTTAGGCCTGAGATTGGTGTGGCGAATATAATAGTTAATACATAAAATAAAAAAATAAATATAATAATATTATTATATAATAAAAATATAAAATAAAATTAATATAGTAGTAGTGGTAGTGGTAGTGGTAGTGGTAGCGGTGGTGGTAGTGGTGGTGGTAGTGGTAGTAGTAGCAGCAGTAGTAGTAGTAGCAGCAGCAGCAACAACAGTAGTAGTAGTAGTAGTAGTAGCAGCAGCAACATCAACAGCAGCAGCAGTAGTAGTAGTAGTAGTAAAATTATTTTCTAAATAACCTACCAATTGACCTCATGTACTACAAAAATGTATGCAAAAAATAAACCAATTTTTTCCCTAATTGACCTTCCACACCTCTCTGGGGCACCCATTGCACAACAAGGTGTGATTGCTAGTTATTTAATTTTTTAAAATAAAAATGATAGTAGGGAGATAGAATATATATTTGATTTAAAGGTTGTACAAGTTGTAGATGATTGAGAAGAAGATACAAGGAGGTTATGGTGTCACTAGATTATGATTTTTGAACAATGTTTCTATGATGATGTGTTGGGATATTGAACATGTGTGATCATGTTTGTTTGGATTGCAATAGTGTCCCTTTTACACACTTTTGTCCTCTAAGGTGCATTGATGTCCACCTATACACAACTGCATCCTCTACAAATGTTGGAGTTGAACCTTGAACTACAATTTAAGAAGATAAGAGATGCTCAAAGGTTGTTTCTGAGATTCGTCTCAGTCAAATCCTAAGGCAAATTTAACAATTTATTTATGAAGCATTTGGGTTTGTAAATTTGTGTGTAGTGTGATGTGGTGGAGTTTGCAACAAAATGGAGCTCTAATGGAGATTTCATTGTTTTTTTCCGTCCATGGAAGTTTGTTGTATTGTGTAGTTGAATGTATTTGCATTTCTTCCTAATAGCTAATGGATCCCTTTTTTTCCTTAAAAAATCTTCTATTATAAATATGTAAGTCATTTCTTTCCATTTGTAGTCATTGGAGTCGAGTTAGGATTAGGGTTGTGTGAGAGATAAAATGTTTAGTTATCAAACACAAAATTGAATGCATGGGACATGACCATAAACAATCTTATTTAGGCAAACATGAGCATGCATACATGTCAACGTAGAAGTGAAGTGGGACCAAAAGTAGGTGTGCAATATAGATAAGATGACAAATAGGAGATCAAAATGGTTAGAAATGATCAAAATCATGTTTATAAAAGGAGAGTGCTAAATTGAATGTAAAACAAGGAAGAAAAGTGCAAAGTACACACTTTTTTGTCTATACATTTTCCTTCACTTTGGTGCACACATGCTATAACAAATCAAGTATACTAAAGTAAAGAGAAATAAAATCATCATACTTGACAAAAGATTGTACATCAAAAGGATATTGAAGATTTTCCCAAATGTCATTTATTTGTCTCTACTCAAGCGTTGTCTCTAGATCTACAAAATACAAAGAAAAAGATGGAAGAGTGTAGATGCATGATGATTTAGTGTTGGTTAAGGCTTAGAAAATTATAGTATAGACATACATTTGGAAGAATGGTAGGATTGGAAAGAAGTGGAAGAAGGTTGAGCAAATAGTTATAGTAAAAGACACAGGCAAATGAAGGTCCCAATAGGGAATTGGGTGAAGTAAAAACTTCGTTTCAACTTGAATGACAACATGAAATAATTTAGAGAAAGAATGAGATGGTTGAAGCTTAAATCTATCTTGGCAAAAATATTTTCTAGAAAGATAGCTTGGAGATGATGATTAGGAAGTGTTAAACCCAATTTAGCAACCAAAAGAGGGAAATAAAATGTATACTCATTAATACATTCATTGGTATTTTTCTTGTATTACACCAACTATGTAAGATGAGTTAGAGGGTATATATCAAATTAAACTTGTATGAAGGAATGAACTACATTGGATAAGGACTATAGTGAACCATATGATAAGTTATGAAACTAAATTACCAATCCAAATCATAATCTATTTAAGAACTAGAAAATAACTTGGCCAAGATAGATTCAAGAGCGGATTCTATGAATATCTATATATTCTTGCAACCATGGGGCTGACACCCATGATCATATCTATGAGAGTATGACCGATTCTCTTTTGAATTTTTAAGTTTAAATTTTAGGTCATTTTAACTTATGTCTTTAGTCAATTAATATTTTTTTATAAAATTTGATATTGTGTATTAGTATGGAAAGATGACACAACCACATTCTTGTATTCCTTTGGCACAACGTGCATGAGTAAGGGTGTTCTTGTGCTATTCTATGGGTGTGAAGGCAATTGTAGTCATTCCATTACACCAATTCAAATGAATGCTAAATGTAATTGGAAACAAAACAATCAGTAAGTTGTGCTCAATATGAAGACAAATGCATGTTAAAACAAAGCTTGTGGAAGACTACTTACCAATAAGATTTGTTAAATTGTCCTAATATGTATATGAATGTTAATAGACATGTGATATGGAAAGAGCATATTTTTTAAATTCCTTATATATAGTATAGTTGAGATATGACATAAATAACAACTAGCAATCACCCCTAAGTGTGCAATGGGTACGTCGAAGAAGTGTGGAAGGTCAATTATGATAAACTTTGGTCTATTTTTTGCATAAATATAATTATATTATATATCACGTAATCTATTATATAAAATATATAATATATTAATTAGATTGTATATTATCTAAAAATATAATAATTATTAATTATTAATTATAATAACTTTATATATGTATTTAATAGTTTTATATATTTTTTATTATATAAAATATACATTATATATTAATTATGCTAATATATACTTACAGTAAAGGATGTCGTAATGTTAAAACCTAAATGTGCTTGTTATTAAGATTTGGGCCATAATTTTCATTTTAATAAGCATACTTAAAACCCTCATCGAAACCTTATTTTCATGTTGCAACTCGCCAAATTGGAGAAGTGAAAGGGCAATACCAGCAAGGAAGAGTGGAGTGAAAATCTATAGTGGTGAGGAAAGCAACAAAAAACAACGAAAATAGTAAGAAAAAAATAGCGAGAAATGATGAATGGTTGAGATTTGTTTGCCTGTCTTGCACGTTACAAGATCAGAATTGGCTGAAGGCGCTTAGATTTTTTGTCAAACATTATACAAGATGGTGTACATGCATTCCCATCTCTCTCGAATGAAACTATACATGATCGGAGATACATTTAATACATAGTGCAACGTAAATGTATTTGTACTCATTATTAGCTGCACTGTCAAAAAACAAATTTTAATGCATTAATAATGGAGAAAAAAGCAAAGGAAACGAGTGAACGGGTGCGATCAATTTGATAATTGTCCTCCAAGAGCTCTTCACAAAACTACACCATTGATTGAAATATTTAACTCGAATTCTTTCAACTTACGACGTAAATAAAAAATATACCTCCTTTTACCATATTAACTTATATTTTTCTATTAACCCTTGCACCCTCTTCTTATGCAAGTGCTAATGGAGGGATAAATCTTCTATTACCTATTTGACATAAGTCTACATCTGATGTTACGTGTGGAGTTAAGTAAGGGGTCCCTTTTTAAAGTTGATAAGAAATTGTCACAGGTGGTTTGTAGTATCTTTTGGGGCGCTGCACAAACTTCCTAGTGCTTGTCATGTGCATTCATTCCTTCTTGTTGGGTTTTTCCTTGTGTTGGGGTCCGTGACTAACACAGCCTATTTTTGCGGGAGAAGTCGTTTTCGACCGGATATGCCGGGTCAAACTTGTTTTGTACGATATCTTTGTCATTGTATAACGCATTCATTCCGACAGATGTCGTTTTCGACCGGAGGTGGGTTCAATGAACGAACGCTTTAAATAATGTTATGTTTGTGACATTAACCTAGTACTTTACGAGATTTAAGGATAATAATAAAAATTGTTTTGTGTATATATATGTATATATTAATTGATTTAGTTTTCTAAGAGGGGAAATTTTGTTTTAATATGAAGTTTTTAAAGTTTAGAGGTATGAGAATTTCTATAAGTTCGGTCTCTTTATTTTTATTTCAGCAAGTTTGAGTTCATATTATTGTTATAGGCTAGTGTAATTCTCAGATTTAATTTTGACATATTTTCTTAGATTGTTTCTGTTTCTTTTTTTTGGTTTATGATTCAAATTTTATTAAAGAAGAATGTCCAAGTCATAGATCAACTCTAACTTATCAAAAAGTAAGTGATGTAAAATTGTATTAAATTTGGACTAGGGGAGCAGACCTAGTAGTTGAGCATCCTAACTTCGCACTTCTAATTATTCTATATAGAAATTTCAAATCACTCACAATTTTTTATAGCAGCTTACTTGGCAAGTCCCCTACTTATAGCTTTTGTTTCAAGGCCACATCATCAAATATGATGCCACATCAACATGCTTTTTGTCAAGATGTAGTTGACCAATACTTGTGCATTCACATCATGGGTAGTTGAGCGCTAATGTGGCATCACATGATTGGTTGCTTTTTAGATCAAAGGAATACATTTTGTTTAATTATGGGTAGTCATGTCACAACTATTGGTCATTATATAAACAACTACTATCACAACTATTGGACATTATATAAACATCTACTATCACAACTATTGAAACATGCTCAACTACTAGGTCCTCTCCCCTAAGTCATAGAGTGACTCAGGAGATGAAATGACTTTTTCATTCAACCTTTTTTTTGGCTGCTATGTATTTTGGATAGTCTAGTTTACTCTTTTCTTTTTTGCTACTTGTTGATAGCTCTTATTCATTGCAATCCGTTTTGTTCAATATTTTAAAAAAGTTCGGATTCATATTTGTTCATTTGTTTTGTAAAATTGAAAAGTTTTATAAATGTATCTCCCTTAAATGTAAGAGTTTACTTTCAATTATTAGTATGGTTATTTATTTAAAATTTGATCTAAATATTAAATGCAATAAAAATCATTTATTTCATATAAGTTAAAAACATTGAGGTTATTTCTATTTATTTTAATTTAGTAATGAAAATGAGAGTAGGGAGAGAAAATATATTTGATTTAAAGGTCATATAAGTTGTAGATGATTAATAAGAAGATATGAAAAGCTTATGGTGTTGTCATATTGTGGTTTTGTAATAATGTTTCAATGATAGTTTGTGTTGAGGCTTGGAACATGTGTGACCATATTTGTTTGGGTCATAATAGTATCCCTTTCATACATTGGTGTCCTCTAAGGTGCATTATGCATTCTAAGGTGTGTTAATGCCCACCTACATGCAACCATGCAGTTTACAAATATTGGAGTTGATCATTGACTTGCAATTGAAGGAGAAAAGTGATGATTGGAGGTTGTTTTGTAGATTTTCTTTGTTAGACCCTAATGTTAATTCAACAATTTAATTATGATCAATATTGTTAATATGGTCCAACTTGTCAATGGAAGAAAAAGGTTTAAGAGAAGGATATGCATATCTTGTATGACATGGTAGTTAGTATTTATGTAATAGGAGGTTCATAGATTGATTAAAAATATATAGGGAATGATTATCCTCATCTCTTAAGCATGATGCACTAGAAAGGAATTGCAAGAGAAATCGTCAATAGAAGTACATAAGTTTTTTAGAGTATAAATATCAAGAAAATGAGGAAGAGGATCACCTCATGCAATATGGAAAGGAATGGAGGGCTTAATATCCCCCAAAAAATCTATAGTTTTGGAGAATGTGGTAATAGGAGGAATAGAGAAGGATAGAATGGTGCAACAATAAAGACAAACAACATCATCACATAAATAGAAGAAAGGAGAGACACTATTTCATTGTGTAAATATGAAAGAAGTAAAAGTTTGAGGTGGTGAAATTAAATAGTTTATAAATTTGTTCATCCACACAGAAAAAATAATTACAATGTATACCATACAAAAAAAATCCTTTAGGTGCATCATCATACAATGTAATTGAAAAGGTAGAAAGAAGAACATCCTTACTATAATATAATTGATGCTTAAAAGAAATAAATTTTAGACAATAATATAATATTTTCTATCCCACAATTTTTTTATAAATTAGAATACTAAAGAGAGAAAGTAGAAAAATAAACATGCATATCCCTAGACTTATACAAGGTGTTATAGAAAATCATGGGCCCAGAGAAATAGTGATTGAAGAAGAGAATATGAATGGTTAGGAATAAGGTCCATGGAGATTGAATTCTTGGTTTGGGTGTTCTTGAAATATTGGACTCCTCATATACTAGTATGTCTATGACCCTCTTAACAACTTGCATAGATTATTTAGGTTTGAGTAGCTAATTCATTCATATAGCTTTGAAGGGTTGTTTCAACTTTTTTTAGGAATATTTATACACCCTTTAACTCCATTATTAGTACTCATTTTCTCTATTTAATGAATTAGTAATTGGGTTTTAAGTATTTCTCTTCTTTTAAGTATTTCTCTATTTAATGAAAAAAGGATTTGTAGGTCTATTGTGTGTTCCCTGGTGCCTCACACATGTATTTTGATATTTTGCAACCAATTTTCATGTGTTTTGGGATGCAACTGCCAAAAAATGAATAGTTGTGAGTAAAATGTTGTGTTTCTCCACATCTTTAATGATTACACCACACCAAGGATCCCATGACAACTAGATGCTATGAAACAAAGTATCTATATAAACCAGTTGGTTGTTTATACAAATGGTTGGTTGTTGAACTAATTCTTTGGATAGGAATAGTTTGTAGGTTATTCTAGGGCATCAAACTTTGCTAGTAGGACTATAAATGAATGATTGTTTGTTATAGAGTGTAGAAAGTGTTCTTAAACACACATGTTCTGTAATAGTATGCCTCCATGGTTGTTTGCCAACACTCAAGGAAATAATATAAAGGTAGTTATTTATTTCTTATTCCTACATTTGTTGGTATGACTAGAACTAGGGTTTGGTGTATGTGTGACAACCCTAAATGTACTACAAACATTTTGTAATAGTCATTCATTTGTTCCATGTGGATCTTTGTAGTTCTAGTTATGCATCATTATGTGTATTTGTTTTAATAAAATGTAATCTTTGATTTATATATGAATACATATCTAATGTTGTTGATACTTTACTTGATTGCATTTCTTTCCTTTTTACAGTTTATGACTCAATTGCCCAATGGAGTAGGCATTGATCCTTATTGGTTCAAGATCAAACATTTTGATTTACAATATCTTTGTTCTGGTTAGCTATAGGTGTATATTAAATTTTATACATGCTAGGTGTCGTTCATCATTACAAATCAAGGAACTATTTTAGCAAAACCAAAATTGTTATTTCATCAGAGAACCATTACCAATATATTTTGTATGTAATTACAAATGAAAATAACTTGAGGGATTATAATGAAGTTGATATTTGTAGGTGTATGTGAAGGTTAATGATATCAAGTTTCCACAATCCATAATGTTCTTTGCAATGATTTTTGGTTTTGATTGTGTGAGAATTTTTGCATCAACGTTTCGGATCACACTCCATGATCCATCATCAGGATGAGAGCAAAGCTAAAGGAGTTCTTTAGCTTTGCTCTCATCCTGATGATGGATCACAGAGTGTGATCTAAAACATTGATGCAAAAATTCTCACACAATCAAAACCAGAAATCATTGCAAAGAGTATGTGAAGGTGTTATCAACTATATAGCTATATAGAGGTCTTAATGTAGTTAGTTATGCTTGATCTAGTAACAATAGTGGGATCAAATGTATAGGGTATAATTGTTATTTATAATAATGATGCCATATATTATTTGATTTACAAATCTATTTAAGAAATCTTTGAAAATGCCCTCTTCAATTTAAGTTAACTCTAGAGTACAAGAGAGATTATCCACTCTTGTTATAAATCTTCAACCATCTTATAATTCTTTTTCAATGATTTCTGGATTAGATCGTGTGAGAATTTTTGCATCAATGTTTCAGATCACACTATGTGATCCATCACTAGGAT
This sequence comes from Sequoia sempervirens, assembly GCA_007258455.2. NCBI lineage: Eukaryota > Viridiplantae > Streptophyta > Pinopsida > Cupressales > Cupressaceae > Sequoia > Sequoia sempervirens. The sequence continues at coordinate 48,314 of VDFB02372454.1, forward strand.
GAAAAGCAATGATTTCAAAACGGATCACGAAGTGTGATCCAAGTGTTGATACAAAAATTCTCACATGATCTAATCCAGAAATTATTGAAAAAGAACAATATGAATTGTGGAAACTTGATATCATTCATCTTATAATTGTTGATGAACTTGAGAAACTCTAAAATTTGAAATAACAATTTTGAGACCTAACAAACTTCAAATTACAGTTAAAACTCCACTCCATGTAGGTCCTATCTTCACTTGACTATTAGAGGTGATACTATACAAATCCTTCAAATCATGTTCTTGAATGGGCGTCTCATGATTCTATAGGAGAGATTGGAAGTAACATGTTACGAGGTCTTTTAATACCTATTTGACATAAGTCTACATCTGATGTTACGTGTGGAGTTAAGAAAGGGTTTGATAAGAAATTGTGACAGGTGGTTAAAAAGTTATACAAAAGTCATGGCAGGCATGTTTGTAGAATCTTTTGGGGGCAATGCACAAACTTCCTAGTGCTTGTCATGTGCGTTTATTTTTTCTTTCTTTTTGGGTTTTTCCTTGTGTCGTGGTCCAAATTCTCTCACTGTCTGGACTCACACAGCCTATTTCTGTGGGAGATGTCGTTTTCGACCGGATATGTCGTGTCAAAATAGTAACCTATAAATTGTAACCTACAAATGAAATTACCCCCTTCAATGCTGAATTTGTCCTCCCATCTTCTATAAGTCACAAATTTTGCATACAGACTCGAAATAAGGTATCATTTTTTGGAAGTGCAAAAAATTTCCACAAGAAATTGAATATGTAGAAATATTTAACTTTTGATGCACCGAAGTAGTGTTTTTGTCCTTGCAAGACAACTGCATTTATGAGACCAAAACCGTAGCCAACTACTCCAAACAGTCATTGAACTCGACTGACTTATCTTGGTCCAAATCCATTTACAGATCAACAATCCACTATGGATTGAAAAAATTACAGACAAAAAGGTTTACCATTGAGGCAAAGGTTGCAAATAATACTCCCGATCCATTTTGCACAATAGAGTTTATGGCAAAAGACAAACTCAATTAAACCCTACATCAGATCTCAAACTATCTCCAATAATAATGGAGAAGTCTATACAAAACAATCACTACCCAATGACAAAAGCAGTGAAAGTGTCATTAGGGGCTATAAACACAAGATAAGTTGAATGGCCGCATTAAGTTACCATACAAAATGCTAGCAGCCTAGCACAATTTAGGCTCTCAGAGATGCAGTGGGATGGTGGATTAGAGTCGGAATTCTTAGCACATTTTTATCAATTTGCTCAACTCTTTGTTTACTCGAATTTTACATTTTCAAGAACAGAGAAATTTTCTGATTTGGTATTTGAATGTTCTATAAGTTGATAAAATAAACAAGTTTCAGAGGATATTAATATTTGATTTACTGTTCTCATTTATACTATCTTGAATGTTCGAAGTTGCTTAGCTTGTACATGAGGCCAATCAGAAAGGAAAAACATTCACTGGCATGATGATTTCCATTTGATACATTGTTAATGCAGGTCCATGTTATGTACATTTTTGTTATATACATCCGCTAGAAACTACAGAAGTTTTTAACAAAAAATAACCAAAATCCTAATCTCAATTTAAGTAATAACTACACAGACAGACAAAGTAAGAGAACTGAAGACCATGCTTTAGATAAACAGAACTTATTAGTTATTACTATCTGGTTGTGGGTTAATTAGTTGTAGCTGTTGGCCATTCATCACCTTGTATAAAGCTTTGTACAGAATAGATTCCCACCTTCTTCTCAGGAACCTGATTTGACCATGGCACTCTTCCAGAAAGCTCAGCTCGAGGGCCATAATTATGGTATTCTCCATAGTATAGTGTGTCGAGGGCAAAGTTACCATTCCAGGGCATCCACCCTTCAGGGCTAATGAGCTCTCCCAAGAACGAATTCATGAAAATTGTTCGGGAATACATCTTCCATGGCCTACCCAAATAAGCTTTATAAATTTTTGGATTTTCATGAAGAAGTTCCATATATTCTTCAGTTCCATTGATGATGCAGTTTTGAAATACCAACCCTGTTGACTGACCCGGGTCTGTCCGGCCCTGTGCAGTTATAGGATTTGACCATCCTTTTTTTGTTTGTAATGGACGATGACGAACCAGAATCAAACAGTTCTCGAAGATGGCTGCTGAGTTTCCAAATATGAAGTCATGAGTGCCCTCTATTCTGCAGTTCTTGTAAAATTGACGAAGAGAGTGAGTGTAGAGTGTGTCCTGGTGACCCAGGATGGCACAGTTGTGGAACGCAGAGAGATCACCATCTACTCTTAGGGCCACCGCTTGATGAATGTCTGGCCCTGCTGAGTTTTGAAATGTAATGTCCCGTGCCATGAAACCATCCGCATTTACAGCTGCATTAACAAATGTGGACCAAATTAATTATAATTTTAAAAAAATGTTCACAAAATCTATTGGAATCAAGGAAGTAGTTGATTAATTCATACTATTACAGTATACTTTCTACATCATATGTGTATTCAATAGTTGAGAAGAAAAAAAAATTATGTTGTCATGTTTAAATTTTTCAACTTTTGTTTTCTTTCATGAAGAGATTGATGTGAGCTTGCCCTGTAAATAATTTTATGGTGTCTTGGAAACCATATTTTCATATATAATTGGACTAGTGAGGAATATTTATTGTTTTCAATTTTTGACATATATAATTCTTATTTTTTAGGGTCAGAAACATGCTGTTCTAGTGATTTTGCTTGTGGTTAATTTCGTTGGTATCTTTGACTGTGTTTCTTATGAAAATCATCCAATTTATATCAGAAAAATATAATTGCAAAAAGTGAAACCATGTTTTCCAACCATCATTCAGTAAAGATACTCATACAGGCATAACATCACTCTGCTTTTCCTTTTATATTGAGAGTCTTCAACAGGTCACACCCACATTTTCATAACTCCATTTCTCCTGGGGGGTATTGTTTTCGCAGTTTATGTCTATACCTGCAAGTTGCAACTATGTCCATGGATCTGAGAACTTTGGACTGTGATATCACAACTGGACAATTTGAGAATTAAGTACCCTATCAATGTCAGAATGCTGCTGTTTGTGAGTGTTAAATGTTAATTTTACTTTTAGTGATATTGGAAGGTTGAACTAAATGCTATAATCAAATCATGCAATAATGTATGCCAGGATCAAACAGCAGGAAGGGGTAGCAAGATATGATGAATTGGATTATTATAGGATGCCCATTAGCTTCTCTTGATACAAACCAAATTCTGCCATCCGCACCAATCGCAACTTGCCTATCTAGCAAATAGAAGATGAGATCTCATTGTTTGTATCTTTTGCTACTCTGTCACAGGATCTCCCAGGGAGCTTGAACCATGAGACTTAGAGCCTACAACCTGGTACTTCACAATTGAGAACTCTGAAACTTTGTATCATTTCTTAGCCAGCATCACTTTTCTGGTGCAGATGTGTTTTTAACAACTATTGAAACCAACATTTATGCAGGCATAGTATGACTGCCTTTTCATTACTAGTATTAGTCATTTTACAGTTGACTCCTAGTCTTGTCAAACGCATTTTCTCTTGTGAGGAGATTGTTTTGTTAGTTTTTAGTTCTACAGTCTACCTTGCAGCCGTGACTATAACCATGTGCAATACCTCAATTACGTGCAAGTTCTGCCTGGAATGATGTTCGGCTAGGCCTATATTTTTAATTTTCTGGCCTAAAAGAAATAGTGCTTTTGGCATGGCAAACAAAATAGGATGATGATGGTGTGGTTCATGTGTGTTAATGCACCATTTGATTCATGAGAATTTCGAAGTTTGAAATAAATCTTATGATCACATCAATGCAATAATGCAGGTCAAACCAATTGGAAAATGGGATGCCCATCACTCCTTGATACAAACCAACTTTTAATGCTATGAGATTTCCACAATCCATAATGCTTATAATTTGTTATTTCTGGATTTTGATTGTGTTTGAGTTTTTTCATCAACGTTTCGGATCACACTCAGTGATCCATCATCAGGATGATAGAGAGCAAAATGAGATGAAAGATGGATCAATGAGTGTGATCCAAAACGTTGATGAAAAAACTCAAACACAATAAAAAACCAGAAATAACAAATTATAAACAAATCAACTTCTCACATGTGCACCACCTCACCATTTTACTAACTACTAACTATAAGGCCTAGGTCTCAATGTTGGCACCTTTTTCCATTCTATCACAGAATGTCCCATGGAACTTGAGCTCTGACACTTGGGTTAGAGCCTACAATCTAGTACTTAAGAAATGAGGATTGTGAACTGTCTTGAAGCCAAAGCATCGTCTATCCGCTCGTGTCATATTGTTGCAAGGGTTTTCCGTCATTTTTGTGGAGCTAAGGAGAGAATTATAGGGCTGGGGGCAAAGGGTGTTTGGTCCAGCAGTAAGTTAGAGGGTTTCCTGCTAGAGCACGTGGAAACCAAGATGATGCATTTTGGTACTTTGTAGAGTTGTTTAACAAAAGGTAATACTCGTAGCATTCAATTCAACACATTTGCACATACTTTCTTCCTTGCCATGTCATAGTCCTGGCTCAAAAAAGTGAGTTATGAAGAACAGATCTGTAAATAGGGTGGATATTCCGCTCATTGCTTTATCAACATGAATCTAAAGTGCTCCAATTAATGGACTTGTATACTTGCTATTCTAGAAGTAAAACTTGCAAATAAAAGTCTTAAAACAACTTGAAATATGCTTGTCTTGAACAAAACAGCATTAAGGAAGATAATTAACACTAAAATAGAGTAAACATGGCATGAAAATGAAGCATGACACAAGAATTAACCTAGAGAAACTCAATTTGGATCAAAATTACAGAAGAGTGAGATTAAGTTCCCTAAGGTCAATATCTTCAATTGCTGATTACAAGGTCTACTGCCCTCCTCAAGGCCTCCATAGACATCTGACAATGGGAATTGACATCCAAACACTTATAGCAGCAAAAAGCACAACTCCCAAACCTTCCAACTACACTAACCTTCCGCTTTGCCATGCCATAGTCCAGGATCAAGACAATGAGTTATGAAAAGCTGATCCATAAACAGGGTGGATATTCCACTCCTTGATTTACCAACACAAATCTCAAGTGCTCCAATCAATGAAGGACTAATATACTTGTTGTAGAAGTAAAATTTGCAAATAATGGTCCTCAAAAGTCTTAAAATTTAGCTGTCTTGAACAGAACAGAATTAAGGAAGATAATTAACATAGTAGCAAAAAATTGCAATAACTTATGAGTAATCGGCACTCAGCAGGTTCAGCAATCTGATCTGAATCGGTCACCCTTTTTTTTGGGTACCCAGGCACAAATCCAAGGTATCAAAAAATCAACAAAAAATTTGCAATTTATCCACAAATTGCCATTTAATCTTGATTTAAATGAAATTTAAAAAACATCACATTTTCTCTATTCTTATAAAGTTTATAGCATATTTTTATTTCCCAATTTTTAAAAAATCATTATCTTTTGGTTTGCCGAGTCAATTCTGAGAAACATTTTTGCTACAATAATAATTAAAAGTAAAGAGTAAATATGACATGAAAGTGAAGAGCCATCTTTGAACAAGGTTTGGCTAATAATAACCAGCCCTCATGATCTTTGCAGCAGTGGTCCTTGCAGAAAAATGGCCACCTGAAGAGCCATCATGGAACTCTTCCAACAATCTGCTGATCTGATCTGCCCCAATGCATCTTAATAGGACCCCATTGAAATCCTTCTTGAAAAGTATGACATCGACTACAACATAGGCAATGGACTATAATCTGAAGGTTCTTCTTTTGGGCTCCTCTCACAGTTTTCTTTAGCAGACACTGTATTTCTACATTCTGCCATTGTAAAGTTTGGCTTTATGCCTTATGTTAATGAAATCTAGCTATTGTCACAGCTATTTCTTGCATGTTTGAGTAAAACTTCTTACCTTCATGTCTAAATGTGTGTTTTAGTTGATTTGTTGATGTATTGAGCAATCTTAACGAAAGAAGGAACGACTTTCTATCTTGGAATGTAGTACCATCGGGCCCTATTTTATTTTAGTTCACTCTCCGCCTTGCATGGCATGAATCAGTATCAAGTGAGTTAATCTGTCATGTTGGCAATGATGCAACTTCATTTGCACTCACTATCAACCAGTTTGGCTAGAGTGATTCTATGAATCTATTTTAATTGGAAGTTGGTCGGCTTGCTGCCAACACTTTTCAATTAATTTACCTCTATGCTCATTCTATCTCCATATGCTCTCACCTTGCCCACTCTAAGATCTAGGTGATTAGAAAGAATATAATTAAGTTATTAGCGAAAAAAACTATCTGGATTTCAGCTAACACCCTATGAGGGTTATTACAATATCTTCCTTAGCCACTTGCTTAAACTTGCTAGCATTTGTCTTTCTTCCTTCGGATTCCCCACACTTAAATTTAGCAGTGATATCACCATAGGGGAGCTTTGAATGTTTATAAGGTTTCTTCTACCTTTCCTCTTTGCCACAAACTACCGTTCCTCATCCTTGTTATCCTTAGAAGTAGAATATTTTTCAGACTTCCTAATCTTACATCACCAAACTTAAAGGTACCCTGCACCCTAGGCAAGCCTTCCCTATTACGTCTAGGAACAAACCAAAATCTGTCTGAAGGAACATCTTGTTCCACGGCTCCATCAAATTATGGAACCCAAAAAAGGTTTTTATTGACCTGCAAATGTCTTTTTTTCCCTCCTTAGTCATGATTGGACAAGGCTCGGGATTCAAATGCTAACCTGCACTTTTAAAGCTTTCCTGATGTAACATTCCCATCAGGAGATATGCAGTGATCACTACATTCTAAGTTATCATGGTGACATCATGGTGACATAGAGGTTGCTCATTGCACGTCATCAAATATGGATTATCTGTACTGATCCAGACAGTTGTAACCTAAAGATTACAGCTGGTTCCTCCCTAATTCTACAAATGCTAAAAGCGAAATAATCTCAACTCTGTGTAGAGAGTTTGTCTCACCCAACTGGGTTACAAGCTCAAAGTTTTAAATTATTAGAGTTTATTTTAATTAATATACAAAAGAGGTTTCTGAGATTAACAACTTTTGTCAGTGTGGCAATAACTACATCTTTTCAAGAATGAAAAGAGAACTAACCATCGATCAATCAAATTCATGGGTCTGAAGCTCAAAGTTTTTAGAATTTATGTTTCAATAACAAAAGATGGTTGCCAAGAAAAATAACTTTTGTGGGTATGGAAGCAATTACATCTTTACAAGAATGAAAGACAATATATATATAGCATTCAAGGCACGGGTCACTGACTCAAATTTTTAGAGTTTATGTTATAATACCAAAAAATATAAAATCTTTTATAACTTCTGTGGATATGGGGGCAACTACATCAATCATTACAAGCATAAAAAGAGAACATACTATCTATCCATAAAACCTCCCAGCATAAAAAGAGAACATACTATCTATCCATAAAACCTCCCAGCAATAGATCACAGATCCCCAACGAAAACAATATACCAGGTAAAATAAGGCAGCATTTTTATTTCTTTTGAAATAGAATCATATATAAATACCAAAGTAGAAAGTACAGCCTATCCTGATCCCAAAACCAAACAAACCAGCTAAGCCTGGAAACAAAGTATCAAGTGGCCCCAAAAATGAAACAGCCACAACAATACCCACGGCCCCAAAAAGGAAAGAGTCATCTATAACTCAAAATCACAGAAACAAACTAACTTCAATTTTTTTTTCGTCTTTTAGAGTCAAATGCAATTTAAATTGTCCAATGTTTTGGATCTTCCTGCAGATAGACCCAAAAAATCTGCCATTACCCTGACGATGGGTAATTATATTTAATGATGGGTTCTGCAAAGAGAACCCAAACATTGGCCAATTTAAATACTTCACAATTAATTCCAGAAGACTCACACAAGGCGAAGCAACACAAACAATCACTAAAAAACAAGAGTTAATTTATCATATAAAAAACTAAGTTTTCCGAGCAGATTTATTACCTACAGTTGCAGAGCCATAAGTAGTAACAGGACCAGGCAAAGAAGGCACGCTCATAGACCCAGTAATCACTGTCGTATCTATGCCATCTCCCACAAACATAACATTCACTTTCTTGGGCGGAATCCTCACATTCTCCTCATAAACCCCATGCTTTATATAAATCACAAACCTCTGCTCAGAATCATCAGGTGCAGAATCCACAGCCTGCTGAATGCTCCTTAAGGGCCCATCCTTGGACACGACCACATTGGGAACCACGTCGTCGCCCGCCAACATACCCCAAATGTTATTAAAATAATCAATTGAATTTAGAGTTGAATTTCTCCAGTGTGCGTCAATTGACCGAGTTGTTGATCTCTCTGTGGTGGGGGATTTCCATATGGCCATATTTTCTCCATAAGTGTCTAGGGCGTCCAGCATGCTAAGGGCATTACTGGTCAGCGATGTAACCGTGACCAGCTGTTCCATTGCACTCCTTACTTCCTTTGTAGTGTTCACAAATTGTAAAGCCGAACTACAATCATACTGATAGGTATGAGCAGCGCTCATCCAGGCCTTCAGGTCCTTAACTTTTTTCTGATCTATGGTCTTCAATCCTCCTCTGCTCTTAGCAATGTATCTCATTGAACCGTCCAGGAATTCTAAGCAATCCCTAACAACGGCTGTATAAGTGGCATTAGATGATAGATGGGCCAGATAGATTGACTGATTATAACTTTTCTCGGTTTCATCAGCTGACAGAATCATGGCTACTGAGATTATTTCTTCTGGGGATGAATTGGGTGTTATTAGTGTGGATTGTGACAGAGATGACTTACAGAGCTCTGGGTATTCAGAAGCCTGGCAGGCTAAATTTATCTTATCACTCGCGGACTTTTGAGGGAGAGTTCTGTGATTTGTGGCTTTTAAACTGGTGGACAGTCCTAGAGAAGATACAAGAATTACAGTGATTAAGAGGAGAATTGTGGCCATTGTTATCTTTGTTTATCTTCGCCAGCCTCTTTCCTTACCTTCTGGACATGAAAAATGAAATGGGTTTGCAATGGTTTATAATAAAGAAAAAAACGAAGCGCCCGTAACCTGTTGCTACTGTAGTAGACTGTTGCGAAATTGGCAGATATGATAGAGATCAAAATCTAGTTAAAATCAGGTATGTTTAATGGATTTTGGACTCGGAAGGTCTCAAAGGTTGCGTATTTGTTTCGTTGGCAATTCTTGAAAGAGACTTGCATCGAAAAGAGGCTCTCTTCACAGTTCACAGTAAAAGTGTGAATCCCAGCGATAAATAAAATACCCAATTTAAAATGGTATATTCTTTTTTGATGAATAGGCAAGTATCTATATTAATTTAAATATAAACATACATATTCAAAAAAAAGGGTGGTTGGTAGAGAGGCACACCCCAAAAGTCACATGGGCAATGCCCAAAAAATTAACATATAACATGGGCTAAGCCCAGAAGTCCAAAATAACAAAGATAAAAAGGTCATGAAGCGACCAGAGCAGTGTCAGCAGAGTTAGGAGGGTCTTTGTCATCCAAATTTCTCCCCCATACATCAGCCCGAAGCAGGAGGATCAGTAGAGGGCCACCCACTACCACCGCCGCTCCCCAAAGCACTGCCAAAAGGCCACCCCTGAGTAGCCCGCGGCGGAGGAGAACGGTTTTGCCAAGGAGTGCGATCACGGATTACAAAATAAAATTTAATTTGTTGATTAAATTCAAAAGTATTTTTTACAATTATAGTAGAAATATAATATCACAATATATCCCATTTAGTTTTTTAAAATTATTATAATATTAATTAAATTATTTTTGCATAATTTTAAATAATTACTTATTTAACATACTTTAAATTAATTTTTTATTAAATTAAAATTTTACATTCAACATTAATTTTTTAATCATAAATTATAATTCTTTTTTTTTTTATGAAATGTATTTTGTAATTCGAAATTTTATTATATAAAAATTATATTAAACTAAAATTTTAGTATTAAAGCTAGAAAAACTATTTTTTAAATTTTTATAAAAAGTTTGGGATGAAAATTTAGCAATTTTTTTTTGATATGTAAGTATAGTTTTTATTAATTTAATAAAAGTTTTGTCTACATTGCAGGTTAAAATATCCACCATCAACATCCCAGGCAACTATGCCAAAAAAACAAAGAACCACTAAGAAGAAACCTGCCAACCAACCCGACCAAAAAGCCAACTGGAGCCAAAGAAAACCAAAATGGCCAACAAAGGCCAACACCACAAAGCACCACCCAAGCTTCTAAAACAAAAACCAAACCTACAAAACCAGGACACAACCCAAACCAAACTTACAAAAAATGGTTAGCCTTTGCAAATGCCTCAAAATCTTTAACCCATTCCACACCCCCTGCCACTAGCAACCCGAAGAACTTCTTCGGGAACTCCACCGCCATCGTCGCTATCATCATGTGCTTCATAAGGGTTGGTCCACTCAAGTCGAGAAGAAACAAATACAGTTTGATAGCATCATCCGAACACCAAAGGAGCTCCAAATCGCAGGGATGCAAAATACCTCTACCAACCACCATCGCACATAGAACCTCATCAACCCCCTCCACCAAATCTTCCCTAAACATCTTTTCAAGTAGCCATTTCGCCTTGACCTTATCAACCTGGTTATCCAAGAGAGAATCCAAAAAATGAGATGATACATGCATATTATCCCTACCATATTCCTTGTTCTCCAAATGCCCAGAACCTAGGATCATTTTGGTCGCCACAACTACCAAAGGATCATTATTAAGAAGAATCCTCTTCAAACGTTGATCTGTTATTTCCCTGAAAGAAACTTGTCGGGCTGATGACTTCAAGGAAATTAGGGTATGCACCCCAAATCTTGCCAACCCATCCACCAATACCTCTATCACAAACCTTAAGCACTTGGCCATCGATGCTCAAGCTTAGACTGCACTCAACCAGAAAGAAAATGAACTCCAACCGTAGCCAAAAGGAAATTAAAATGAAAATGAAAGCAAGCCTTGATCGACCTTAAAGCCAACTCGTCATGAATTAATGCCAAGTACTAAGCAATCGCCTCCACTAATGATGCACCTCCAAACATGTCAATACCTTGTCGAAAAGACTAAAATCCTTCAAGCAAATGCACTCTATCTGGCCTTGGAAAGGACAACATCACTTCTCCCATCAATATGCATACTTTCAAGATAAGACCTTTCCTGCCAATTCCTATTCATAAAATCCCTCCCACGTCAGCCTCTTGACCCTCTCTCCGAACACCGTGGCGAATCTTCCACATCCCCTCTGCTAGTTAGGAGGGGCACCCACCCTACTGCCCACAACAATTTATTTATTTTATTTGATGAAATGTAGCAATTTTGTTTTGAAGATTTTATTATTATTGTTATTTATAATTTAAAAAAAATAATAGTGTATTTTTTATTATTTATATAATATTTAGTATATTATTTTTGTTAATAAGATAATTGGAAATAGAAAAAAAAAGGGTAGATTAGATAAATAGAATATTTTATTGAATGATTTTAAGAAATTAAATTTTGATAGGACTTTTGTGGTAGCTTGAGTTCAACTAGGATAGGTTTTGGCTTACTCAATTTATTTGGTGATTTTATTAATGGGAGCTCCCTTCTTAAAGTCATAAGAATAACAATGAGGTGGAATAGGAAATATCACTCTTGGTTTTTTTTGTAGCAAGTTTGAAGGGGTGAAAAAAGCTAGTAATGGAGGACAACTTTGAATGTTATTAATTGTATAAAAAAAGATTAATATTTGAATTAGAAACCTTATTGTCTTTTGGAGGAGGCAATTTGATGGTATTAATGTTTTGAGGCTATATCCTTTTCTCATTGTTATTGAGAACAAAATAAGGAAATGGACATCTTAACTAATAAAGGTGTTGATTTACTCCATTTTTGACATTATAAATTTATAATATTGTGGATTAGGATGGGCTTGATGTCTTAATTCAAGATGAAAAGTTGTCATGATTGATAAATCCCTTGTCGTTATCTCATATTGATAAAAGATCTTGCCTTGGTTTGTTGGGAAATATGTGATATTGAATGTTTCTTTATGCTTGGCATTTGTGAACACATTTTAATAGGTTGCATGCTCTTATTCTTTTGTGTATATTCAACAAAGGTTTTATGGTGTTTCTGCCAATGATATAGTATTCCTATAGCTCTACAACTGCTAATGATGTTAGGGTTTCAAGGCTTTTAGGTGTTCAATGGTTTGTTTGTTATTGATTGAAAGAGATTGAAGAGTCCCATTGATCCTTTGTGTGGGGGTCATGTTCTAAATCCTAATTTGAAGAAAACCTTTAGATGACATAGCTTCATTCTTCTATATTTGGTGAAGAGTATTCCCAAAGAGGATAGATTGGTGGATAATGGTTCCCTAAGTCTCATTCCATGATTGTAGTAGATTTTTTAAAGAAGTTGGGTAGGGTTGTGTTATCAGAATAAATTAGAGGGTGGATTGAATTGTTCCTCATTCCTAAGAATACAACAATAGTTGATAATTATCCAATGGAGGTGGTAGAAGATTCAAATGAAGGGGAGAACAAGGAAAAGGAAATAGTCTAAGGGGCATGGATTTGGTGGTGATGTAAATAGAACTACAAGATGTCAACATGGACCTAATGATTCTTGCCACCATCTATCATGATATTCATATAGTGGTTAAACATCTACTTATTTTCCAATATAAGGCGACTTTGGAGGTGTCAAGTGCTTAAATACCCTTCCACAACTTGTAGGAGGGAAGCAAGTGAGAGCTCCCTAGAGGATCAAGAATATTCATCATGTATAGTTCACTAGCATGAAGGATCCTGCTAAGAATACGTTAGTGAAAATTTGATTAGTTATGGTTCCTAGTGTCAATTGGATGGATTGAGCTTTCAACCATTATTTGGTGGATCAATTGCATATTCATGTGGAATTTTAAGGGTTTTGGCTCCCCTTGATCATTTGGTTTTCCAAGGATTTTTTTAGTTTGTTTTTTGTCTAGGTTGCATGGGTTTTCTCTTCTATTTTTTTGTCTATCATACAATTTTGTATGGGTTGTTTATATAGGCCATCATTATTTTATATTTTATTTTATTTCTTAGTGAGCATTTTGCGTTATGGTTCCTTAATAGAACCCCATATTTATCTTATACAAAATTAAATAATATATTATTAATTAAAAGTAAAGCATTCAAATAACATATATGCAAGGGATACAAATGTCTACTTTTCCCTTTTATTTTTTATTTAACACTTATAGTTTCATCATAAATATAATGTCTTGATGCTCAAATTGTCATGTTTTGTGCATAAGTTGACACCAATCTTCATCTTTTTAGTGAAACATTTTTTATTAGTTATTGAACTCTTTTATTGTCATCTATTTCATGATGATGAATCATGGAGTGTGATCCTTAATGTTGATGGAAAAAAATACATAGTCAAAATCCAAAAACAACTCTTGCTAATATCATGGACTATGGAATTTTTATGTCTATAATTACTTAAGGTTCAAATCAACCCTTTCCTACAAGTTTTCTATCATTCTAGACTACACTACGAGCATAGACCTAGCCACTAGAGATGACTATACCTACAACCTAGTCCTCTCAACTAAAATTTGTTTTCTTCCTCTTTTGAGCCAATCTTTTCATAAAATGATTACTACAATCAACTTGCATGTCAAAACATAGCAAAATGAATTCATGAGTTGTACAAATTAAATGTCATAAATATGTAGTTCATTTTTCCTAATAGGTCGAATAAATAGTGATATTATACATACTTATGGAGGCATCTCCAATCAAAAATTAGTTCATGAAATTATAAATTGAGGCAACCAAACAAAGCTCGAAGATTTTATTTCTAGCCTAAACACCCATTAGATTGATTGCCTAAACAATTTATCAAGAGTCCTACATATCATTTCTCTAAATTTAATCTAATTCCATGTTTTGTATATAAAGTTATCTTATCTCAATATTTTATACTATCTTACTTATTAAGAACTTTACAAGTATAAAAAGTGAACATGTCATCAAATAACACAACTACAAAATCATAATATGTGGACACACTTTGTTGGAAATTACAAACAAATTTAATCTAATCATCATTACCAAGACTTAATAACTTTATTAAAAAATAATTTTATATACTTTAAATAAAATAGAAGATGAAACACTTTTACTAAAATATATTTCATAAAGTTAAAATATTGCAATTGTAGACATCAAATTATTATAATGTTAATTAATATGGAGAGCACATGGAGGAGTTGTTGAATTTTGTATTCATGGACCAGTTAGGAATTGAACCTAGGACCTCTCATTTGTTGTTGGAGTGCTCTACTATTGAGCTACCGACCCACTTCAAGTGGTTGGTCTATCTTCAGTTTAGGTGTGGATTTTTTCCAACACCCCCCATAAGCCACATTTGATGTGCCTAGGCTCCTAGCCTGGTCTGACTCTAATACCATGTTGAATTTTTCATTCATGGACTAGCTAGGATTTGAACCTAGGACCTCTCATTTGTTGTTGGAGTTCTCTACCACTGAGCGATTGGCCTGCTTTGTGGCTAGTCTATTATCAGTTCAAGTGTGGCTTTTTTCCAACAAGAGTAAACATTCACTAACCCTAAATAATCAATAAGAAGAAAGGATCATCTAGAGACTGGTTAATCATATACTTCAATTGAGTGTTTAAATGTCTCTCTTCTATTAATTAGGCTAAAAATTTCATAAAACCATGATTAAAGAAATAATCAATTTAATTTAATTCATAAAATAATATCTACTAAAGGTCATACAAAAGGTACCACATAATAAAAATTCGAGCACACAACATACATCACAATAAATATATGAAAAAATAAAATAAAATAAGAAACTTGAATATTAGAGTTATTTATCCCACAATTTTTTCTTTATGTAAATAGAGTTTTTAATATTTTATCATAATGAACTTATTTAGAATTATTGAAATAATTAGATTCAATATAAAATCTTTTGACATATTTGTCAAAGCATTTATATAATTTTATTTTTTAATATTTAATAATATGAAAATAAATAGATTATTGAAGATTGTGATAGCACAATCTAAGTTGTAGGCCCCAAATCCCTAAGGCATGATAGATTCTCAAGTGCTAGGGGTGTCAAACTTGGGAAGAATACCACAAAACCTATGCTCAAGTTGGGTAACTAAGGACCAATTCTTTAGGTAGGGACCAATTCTTTACGTAGGTAAGACTTCCTTTACTTTTAGTTTTGCAAGGCCAAGGGGGTTTCCCTAAGGTGCTAAATTAAATGAATCTACAAGGAATGAATTATCTCCAAATAAAAACCAAATTCATTGCATATTATACCCCTATACAATTTGTCACAATATATCTATGTTTTTGTTTGAATATGCAAGGTTACACCTATATATAATAGAAAAGGGCTTACTAGGTAAAGTGTTTCAAGTATGGGTATAATAACACCTATTGTTGTTATACATTTATACATGGAAGCAGGGAAGAGAAACATAAATAAAAATAAATAATTTTATTTGGTATGTTTTTTAAATGCATTGGAATGATGGAAGGGGGAACAAATTATAGACTAGTGTCTATATCAAATTGGGCATAAAGTATAGAGTTTAGACAAAACATATAATAGTTGGAACCAAATGGGGTTCCTTAATCAAGATATACCCAAAGATCATATCTATTCAAGTGCACATGTAACCTAGGTTTTACACATGCACTTGAGTAAATAACATAAATTATAGAAATTTATAAGAGTCTACTTAATAATCTAGAAGTAAAACTACATATTTCTTTATTTATCCTTGAGAAGATACATTACAAAATATTTGAAATGATTTTACAACATTTTGGCTAATCAACTAATCAATAATTTGTCAAGCCAATACACATACAAATCTTTGAGAAACTTAAAAAAAAAGAAATCTATTAGTGACACTCTTTATTCAAGGTTATAGAGAATAGCTACTACAATTTTTTGATAAACTCAAATCAAAATACTCACAAAAATACACTAACCAAAATGAAAATTAAAACACTAAGGCTTCCTATGCATATCATTGCTCTATTTGGTCTATAACTACTCCTCTTCTCTATTTTTGTATCCCCTCTAAATGATAAATTTTGGATCCTTAATACCTTTAGAGAGAAATGTAGTATATTTCATAAATTTTATGACCCAATGTGGGTATGTTGCAAAGAATCCTCACACCCTAGCTATCATTTTCATTAATTATCTATGTAGTAAAATGTCCCCTCATGACTTATAGACATTTAAAAATGTGAGAAAACATCATTTTTTCACATGGCATACCTTTGGTCATTAATGACTTTTGGATTTGTGTGTAAGGAAAAGGAAAACACCTGCAACATCCACTAGAATAGAGGCCTAAGGATAGTGTATTAGTTATCAAGTTCTATAATAATAAACATAACACTAAATAGGGCATCCACCTTTTACATTACTTTCTTCCTTTAGATATGTTTCTCTTCTAATTAAAAATGTTTTCTAGGCACCAACGAATTAGATATGATAGTTGTTAGGTCTTGTAGATGCATTAATGGTGTCCTGCATCATTTTAACCCCTACAATATGATGAACAATGGTAATCACATGGGAAAGGACATTTTCTAATAGTTTTCAACCTTTTATAGCTCAATAAATTCATTATGGATCATCCATCGGAGCTATAATGAGAAATGGTAAGAGTTTTAAACTCTCAAAGGTCAAGGAGAACTCATGCCTTAGGTTGGAGCTTCAGGGTTTGAAAATGACTAAGAAGTCATGCCAAGAAGGGATGTGCAATGGGGAAAGTTTGAAATGGAAACACTGATAGGGAATAAAACTTTAGGATGTTAGGATTAGGAAATCAAGGGTACTCTATGATGGGTAATAAGATAAGGAATGGTTGAAATTTTGACTATGATAGGATAAATGACAAAATCAATTGAGTTTCTTGATTTTGGAGCAATAGGAAATGGGTATCAAGTTAAAGGCTAGATAAAACTAACTCCAAAATATAATGAAAAATATTGAAGCGGGAGTTAGGGTTCCAGGGAGCATGAAAAAGGGTATTGGGGAAATTGATGGCTTGATCCTTTGGTTTGAAAGACTTAGAATTTTTTTGGAGTACGAAGAGATGATGTCAGTAGGTATGAATCAACATAGAACTTTCAAAATTATGATGTTAACACCATATAAAAATCATTTCATGATGATGTTAGCAAGTATAAAGCAGCTCACAACTCTTCCTAAATGGTGATGTCAACATTGGGGAATCAAAGTTGGACAAAAAGTAATACATGTGGGATCAAGTCTGAAACTCGAAAACACTTGGGAAAACCCTTCATTAGCGAGGTTTAGGGATAGTGGGGTTTGGAGGGAAATGAATTCGTACTAGTAGAGAGATAAGTTTGACACCACGTGGATAAAAAACTTTCAAAGGTACAAATCAACCTTTTCAAACATAAGATAGATGGGAAGACATTTCCAACAACCAAATAGGCCAACACAACCAACACATATATTAAAGGAATGACCCCAATAGCTTCAATACTTAGAATTTTTTGGACCTTTGGAAAACATTAAAGCATAATGAACATATAGGGGACACCACAAAGAAAATTTGGGTAATTTTTTTGCAAAGGAAAAACCCACTTATAATTTCTTAGATCAATTATAAAAGGTAGGCTAATATAAATCCAATATAGCACATGGCTAAACCTAATCAAATCTATAAAATTTGAGTTCTACAAAGTTGGGCTCCAACATTAGATATAGTTGGAGACATGTGTCGCTTGCAAGCACAATGATATCCCATGATTTCTCTAGGAGCAAACCAAAATATTAACAAAAAATATATTGAGACAACACACACTTCATCATGGTCAAACACAGATCATGACTACACAAATGCATACAAAACATAATATTTACAAGACAAGATATTGACAAAAAAAAAAGATAACTTATATGCACATAGGTTCAATGAACCCCACCATTAGGATAAATAATGTTTAAGGTGTTTACCATGGACTAAAAACTCTATGATCTCTTCATCTAAGCTCTTGAGGTATAAAGTTTCTTGATTGCATCCCTC